>NW_023591200.1:1614945-1745433 GCF_014843425.1 Jatropha curcas | reverse complement strand
ATAAAGAGAGAGAGATGAATACTGGATGGGGCAATGTTAGCTCTTATTGAAGCTGGCCAGGTATGAATCTGTATAATATTATATAAGTAATATTATATATAATAGTTTAGGTAAATTTATATATAATCATAGGAAAAGAATAAAAAAATCCAAGCTACTATATTATATAGGTCAAAAGATGAACCCAACAGAGCCTTTGCATGGTGCATGCAAGAAGTGGATAATTAATCACTGGTGGAAAACTGGAGATTTTTCCGACAACAGGTGAATTTTCCAAAAGAGAACTTTTTGCTATAGTGGAGTGATGTATAGATTTTTTTATATATTATTGATTATGTGTGTGTTTATTAGAATTTTTTTGGCTAGGAAAATTCATTGGGTTTTTTAACAAGAATTGTATGAAATTGAGTTTCTCCAATTATAGGAATAATCTTTTCCTAATTTGGGCTCTTGGTGGACATATCTCAACCATGTCTTGTTTATCTCTTAAATTGAATGTCTCGTGCAAACAACCCATGTTACAAAAATGGAATTCATATAAGAAGAATGTTATCTTTTTTCCTCATGAAAAAAAATAATTTGTTTACTTTTTTTGAGCATTGGAGGAGGGAGATTTATACTTAAATCTATTGTCGGATCATTTATAAATCACTTGGTGTGCAAAGTAATTTGCACTATGCATTAAGTGGTAGTATGGAACTTTGGATTTCTAAAGAATGTAAATATTCAAGGATTTATTATATGCATCTGCTGGTTTGTAAACTATTAATATGTTTGAATTTGATAAAATGTAGAAGATCCGATGTAAATTCAAAAACAGCAACTCTTTGATCATTTTTTGAATGTAGATTTGTGCCTTTATCACTGCTTTTATTCTTTTCTTGCTAAGTCACCCCCACGCTGTAAAAACCTATTAAACAGATATGAATGCAAACAATATGGATTTAATATAACAGATGAATTTTGAGAAACTGGCAAAAAATACTTCGTAAAAAAAAGAGAAAAAGCAAAAAAAAAAAAAAAAAAAAAAAAAAAAAGAGAGAGAAGTCATTGTTCAATGAACATCATAGTGAGAAATTTAAAAGAGAGAAAAACATAACTTTTTCCTTTCTTTCTTAAAAAAAAAAAAAAAAAAAAAAAAAAAAAAAAAAAAAAAAAAAAAGAAGAGAGAAGTCATTGTTCAATGACATCAGTGAGAAATTTAAAGAGAGAAAAATAACTTTTTCCTTTTCTTCTTACTGTTTTATCTTCCACTGAGGCATAAATTTTTCCAAAAATAGTAATGGAAAAAAAAAAAAAAAAATCAGGCAGAAAGTATCTACTTCTATAATAAATATAGGAAAGACACAACAGGATTTGCAGCAAACTGCCACTACTAACTGCTTTCATCCATGAGATCATTTCGACCACAAGATTGAGATGTTAAATCCTCGTCATCTTGTCATGATTCCTTAGAAACTCTGGAAACCGAAGCTTCAAGCGCCTCTAGAAAGCACGCAACAGCGAACTTGTCTGCAATATCACAGAAAGAAAATAACAGTTACTCATGGCGTCTTTCACTCATGAACTAAAAAAGGTTAATGACAAATAAATCCAAAACTTCAATTAAGTTGTGTAGTATAATAAAATTAATTTTCTGTCAATTACGTAAGGTAACTTTAATTTTTTTTGTCAGTACATTTTGCAAGAGCACATAGGAGGAATTTGCACAATGGATATGACAGGTATAAGCAGTGCAAAAAGAGTATTAGTGCAATAAGCAGTGGAAGGTTTTAACCTCTAGCATAGAATACACTTCATGGGATAATGCAGCTTTGGGGATCGAATTCGGTATACCCTACATCAACAAGACAAAGCCCATCTGGGGGTGCCGGAGGAGCACTGGCACGTCTACATGAAGCATCCATCAGCTTTAGCAGTGCATCATCTTCTGCACCTGCAGCCGCTTCCCTTATTGATGTTGCCACAAGAACTCGGACCATCTGTCACAAAAAAATCACCCAAAATGACGACAGCAAATACAAAAACCCCAAAACAGTAGACAATGGCAGTTGCTATGATCAATTGAGAGAAAAAGTGACTATGAAGAAGCATAAAAAATTTGTCATCAATTTTTAACTAAAAAATATAGAAGGCTGCTCCCCATACACATTAACTGCACAAAAATTCCAAAATCATTCCATCAGAAATGCTAACAGTGAACTGTTCCACATGTAAAGTTCACTTCCAATTTGCCAAATAGAAATCTTCTGATGTCATGAGAGAATACATTCATGCTGATATACTTTACAATATATAAGTCAAGTAAAAGACCTTGCGTAGAAACCGATTAGCAACCAGCTCAATACAAATAACTTTTCTTCCTTGCCCGTGATCCTACAGGAATAGCAGTGCTATTAGTAACAGCGGCAGATTGCAATCATATAGGTAAATACACCATTTCTGATAAATCAAGCTAACTTTGATCGCCTCAATAGAGGATGGGATTACTCTGTTAAAAGTTGATTTTGAAATGGAAAAGCCAAAATCAAACAGAAAACAACAAATTTATAAATGTAAAAACCAAAATGATCTGATTAGTTCAAGTTAACCTAGTTTTTGTTTCAACTTGCTGTTTGCAGGAACTTACTATAAGGCAAAAAAAAGTGTAGACCTTTTCCCATGGTTATTTTACTTTACCATGCAAACCAAAACATTAGACAAAGAATCAGACTCCTTGTATTCTCTATACTGAAAAACTTCTGTACTCTGTCTCATATCGAGAGATTAATTTGTTAGTGCTTTTATTTTCTATTTTGGATGATTTCAGTCTCTATGAGTAGGGGCTGCAAAATATGCTATTTTTTCCTCAGGTGCTTTTACTATAGGAGTTTGTTTCATTGTTTAGATTTAACAAATTTCTTCTGTTGCTGATAAAGACACATCATACTTATAAGGCATCACAAAGAAGCATAATCCACGGCAATTGAAGATACAGTCCACAGAAAGCCATAGATAACTAAAAGAACATACAAGGACCATACATGGACGCAGATAAATGCATGCCAAAAAGTACCACATGCATATTGGACTCCAAAGGACAACTTCAAGTCAAACCATGTAAATTGTACAACAGGAAAAACAAGAATACGAATTTTCAAGGACAGAAAGATTTACAGAACATGGTAATCTCATTTCCGTTGCCCGAGCATGATAAATGAAGCACTCTGTTGGTGGACCTCTGAAACAGAAAGATAGATACCACTGGCTATCAAATTGAAGGATCGCAAACATTGAAAGAAAGCAAATTTCAGCAGTTGTTACAGGCCAAATCAGTGAAATGCAAATGTCCAAAGCAACCCAGAGTGTTGAAATGAACTGGTGAAACATTTCATCAATAAACGAATATCAGGTTAAATTGGTTGAAAATTATATTGTTCCAAGATAAATAAGCGACTTAATACCACAACAACCTCCCACTTTACCTGCTGTTGGTTTTTAATGAAATATAGGTAGGATGGGGACACAGAGAAAAACAAATAAAAGCTTAGACCCCACAAGCAACATAACAAATTCAGTAAAGTAGCATATACATTCAGTTCTTGAGTCAAATTATAAGGAGCCAGAGTAAATACAAAGTAGTGGATTTGGAGCACTTTCTGCCATAAAAGAACAAGGGGTGTAACTGCATAGTTGCCAATTCATGACAATATGACAGTGTTAGATAATGTAAAAATTATATTCTTTTGCCATGTACAATTAAGAGGAACAACTGCACAAGTACTAGGTAGGTTATTGGAGTCATTACACAAGTGAAATTACATTTGAAACTATGGAGCAAAACATACAACTCCAAATTGAGAGGACAGGTTAACATTTCTTTAAACAACTTTTATTGGTAGTTGCTGACGATTCTTGAGAATTCTGACAATGCATACGATGGTGTATATTCTGCACTTACGAGTTCATAGACATGCAAGAAATTTTTACTACATAATTTTGTAGACCGAACATAGATTTAAGGATTTCTTTTTAAAGATGATATCTAACAATATTTTAAGATGAATATACATGAAGCTAATATTAAATGCTATTGACAGAAAATTTTGACTGAATTTAATCCAAACAGCACAACTACTGATAAATGCTATAGCAATGCAAGCAGAGAAAATGCCTGCTTCCAGTAAATACTTACTCATTTCTTGAAGCTTTTGTGTCTCGTGCAAATATTTTGTAGGACAGTAACTTTCCTTCTAGCTGTTGTAAAAGCTGGTTAACCCTGCATACACTGAATGTCCTAGGTTTTATTGTACCTTCAGGCTCATCCTTGTCAATAATAAATGATTCATCAAGTTTCTCCTTACTGGTGAGTTCACCACTCCCAGGTCTTTGCTCATCATATTTGTCATGAGAACTAAAATTTTCAACATCCTCCCCATTTTCTCCATCATTTAGTGGAAAGATATATAGATACCGTCTCCATTTGGCAGAAAAATTAGGATGGAAAGCACGTGAAACCTATAACAAGTTCGTATCTCATTAGCATGCAAAATTGGCCATTCACTAAACCCAGTTTTCTAAAGTTATCAACAAAATCTGGCATTCAAAAGTTTGAAGCACTTGATACCTCAGAAACAGATACAACTCTAAGTTTTCCGGGCGCTGAACTGTTGATGGCATCTTCTATTTCGTGAGGTCTAACATCCTTTCTCCATGTATCTGGACATATGATAAAATTAAATCCAACCAATAAAGTATCCAAGTGACGGTAAAACCTACATAAATCCCCTTAAAAAATTTAATCAATAACCTTTTTGTTAATTTTGTATGCATGTTCTGCAAAACAAGTTGATTCACCTTCCCTTAAAAAAATTAGCATCAAGTAGACATCCCATCATTAAATTTTTACAGAATTTGGAAACTTTACGAACATGGCTACTTTGATCATATGATATCTATTCCCCATGGCCCAGGAGGAACAAATACTACGTTTGGAATAGAAAAATCCACATTGAGAAAAGAGAAATTAAGAGACGAAAAGGATTATTTAAAAGAAATATCTATTGAAGAACTAAATTTAGTGATTCATCAAAAAAATAGACAAAAGCATAATACAGTTCATATTAAAAATTATGCTCCACTTTTCTCTTTCTCTATGATGTTCTAATTTTTTTGAAACTTCAATAGATTCTTTGAGATGTGAGATAGCCCAGGAGAACAGAATAGAATATTTATAATGGGATTTAAGATGAGAAACAGTGTCAGAGCAATGCACCTTGTCAAACAAATCTACAAAAAAGCTAATCCTTCTAAGTGATTGGAGAGAAATACACATAAAGCTGAAATTGTCACAGGAAATCCTTATATAAAGCTTTAGAATTTTAGGAATTTATACTAATAAATGCAAGCCGGCAACTAATTGACGGGATGACGCAAGTTAGATTTAATGCCAAATTAGAAAACTGAAAATCACTTAACAACTCAGATCCCAAAGCCTAGTAATCCAATTCAAATTAATCAATTCCAAATCTTATGTTCACATAAATAAATTTAAAAAAAAATCCAAAATCTGAAGCCCTTTGAAGATTCCTAATATATAATTAATCTGTATTGTTCTTTCCAATTTGGAAAAACACTTGTCTTCAAGTTTTAAAGTTTAAAATTAGCAAATCACATTCATGACTGTCATCTACATTATAATGAAAGGAACCCCAGATGTCTTCCCTGTTTTAAGGAAGGAGAAATGATAGGGGGAGATCAATGCCTCAAATACTGCTATTGGATTTAGTTGGACTACAGAACCAGCAGTGGAGCCATACTGACCATCAACATAAAGCTATTGATGTTAGAATTTGCTACTTTCTCCAGTCACACAGAAAAGATAATTACACTTTTTTTTTTTGTGCTGTTCATTTTGAACATATGTCTTGGAAGCTTAAAATTAAATATAAGAAGTTTCATTTTAATATTATCTTTATATTGCCATGACCAAAATAGTTAAATTGTATAATATGTTCAAAGGATGAAGAGATATCTACAACAGTAAATGGAAGATAAGGCACATACATACTAAGGCAAAAAAAAAAAAAAAAAAATGTTCAGTCATCCGGATAGTCTTACTAGAGAACAGTGATGTCCGTTGGAAAGCTTAAAATTAAAATATAAGAAGTTTCATTTTAAATTATATCTTTATATTGGCCATGACCAAAATAAGTTAAATTTGTATAATATGTCAAAGGATGAAGAGATATCTACAACAAGTAAAATGGAAGATAAGGCACATACATAACTAAGGCAAAAAAACTAATATAAAAGAGGTAACCACAGCAAATTAAACTTACTTTTGCAGGGAGTCACTTGAGGAAACACAGGTTACCATTGAAATTAAGAGAAGGAATCTAAATTTGGTTTGAATATTGACTCCAAAGTTTAATCTTTCTTGAAAAATTGAAAAGTCAATAACAGAGTACACAAACAATAATAGACATCATGGTCAATAACAAATAAATACTTTTGTTTAAGAGAATATTGAGGCAGGTTGTGTGCAATTCTTAATGACAAAATCATAATGTAGGTCACAATGTACCACATCTTTGAAAAAAAAAAAAAAAAAAACCACAGCAAATTAAACTTACTTTTGCAGGAGCACGGAAACACAGTTACCATCAAATTAGAAAAGGAATTAAATTGGTTGAATTTACCTCCAAAAGTTAATCTTTCTTGAAAATTGAAAAGTCAATAACAGAGACACAACAATAATAACATCATGGTCAATAACAAATGAAATACTTTTTAGAATATGCTGGTTCATCTTATGACAAAATCATAATGTAGGTCACAATGTACCACATCTTTGACAGCATCCATTAAAGAATAGTTGGGACCAATATTGTTCAACACCATTTTCAATTTTAAAAAGCCAATTATACCAAGAATACTTCATCATGAGTAATATGTGTTTTGGATCTTTGAATTGAACATGAAATTAGCAGGTCATAAAGAAACAAATGGCAATCATCATTAGAAAATATTAGAAATTCCAGAAGACATAAAAAAATCAAAAATTCAAGTCACTTGATAAAAAAAGTTTCAAAAAACATATTACACTAAAATTTACTCAGACAGTCAGTAAAGAATTAAAATGGTAAAATATCATATGAAGAACATGCACAAATTAATTGATTACAACTGAAAGAAGTTAAATATAAATAAAAGACATGAGGGGAAACAAGGCAATCACTTACAGAATGAACAAATTTGTTGAAAAGCTGAGACACCTTTGTCTGTGCGCCCTGCTACAACAGCACAACCTTCCAGGGGTTTACACTTGTCTTTCAGCTGTTGAGATTTCTTCTCATCAACAAATGTTCCAAGCGATCTTTCTACTAAGCTGTAAAAAGTAAAGAAGTAATTCAAGAACACTCAATTAATTTGCAAAGTAAAATAAAGGGTTTCTCTCTAAAGAAGAAAACTAATTTATTGTATTAAATTAGAGCAAATTTTCCATGTCTTAAATATGCTTTACAATATTTTGAAGCAACAGACACAGAAAAAGAAATAAAATGAAGAAACTATGAACTAAGAAAAATAAGATTGTTATTTCCTTTGAGGATCAATGCCTTTGTATCAGAAACCTAAGAGCAACTAAGTCAAATGGCTGCAAAAGAACAACAGAGCGAGATCTATCTATCTCAAAGTATGCATGACCAAACTACAAGTTGACAGGAAATAAATTACCCCTGAACAGTGTTCAAACCAGGCTGTTTCTGCCACCCATCAAACGATGCCCCATGATATGAAAGAACTATCTTGAATGTTACTCTTGCCCACCTCCCAAATTTATCTTTATCTGAAAAATCCTCTAATTTACTTTCGACGAAAGAGTCTTGAATTTTAGCATTATCATGAGCAAAATGTATCTGTTGATGAAATTATCTAGAATAAATATAACAGATGAGAATACCATATATGATAAAATGATTAAATAAAAAAAATGAAAATATCATATAACATATAGCAATTAATCAATTTGAACATACATAGTGGTAAAATTAACAGGGGTCTTATTCTTTGAAATGATTCTATTTTATTTTATGGACAACAACATTGCTGAATTTTATACAAAGAAGTCACTTAAGATTTCCACTGTACTTTGTGCTTTCTATGTCCCAACCCAGTTTTGTTTCAGAGAGAAAACATACACATAAATGCTAACTAATATAAAAGAACATCATTATATTTGAATAACAATGTAAGGTGATCTGATAGTGCCCACAAAGTTTAACCCACAAGAGAAAAGCACACATTCAGTGCCTAACTGTTTGAATGCAAGTCAAACCAACCAAAGTACCAACAATCACATTTCGAACATGTTAATAATCAAAGACTCTATAATGGCAATGGTTCGCTTCAATGAACATCTCTTAAAAAGAATGCTTTGCATCCTTGACCGAGTAAGCATAACAATTAGTGGTTTTTACTTCAACCATTCTCTTGATTTTCTTTTTTGTCCTATTATTTTCCAGATCTTATTACTTTTTTTCAAGTTTATTGGTTGTTGCAAATTAATTGAAAAGAAAGACTGATTAGCAATTCAGAAGCAATTAAACTTAAAATTTAACAAAAACAAGTGAATATTCAAAAAAACAACCACTAAATCATAGTCTTGGTTACTGATTGGTGATTATATTTTCAAAATTTATAATTGGAATCCTTGAATGTGGTTTACAAGCCCTTAGTCATGAGGCAAACATGGTTACTTCACCTCCTTCAAATATTTCCTAGTGCTGCATTTGGATAAAGAATTGAAATTCAAAAATTTAAATTTGAAAATTTCTCTCAGATTGTATAAATACATATTTGTGCATGGCTAACGAAAAACATTATCTTTACAGATCCTCCCATCTTCATTGCCTATTTTTCTCTCTTTCCCTTTTTCTTTCTTTCTTTCTTCCTATCAGCAACTATAGTTCATACAATTCATTTCATATTAATGAGTCCAAGCACATTAATACCCCCAAATCATTTACCTTTCACATAATCCCTCCGAAAACCAAACCAAAGGTTAAAGAAACCCAATAATTATAAGTGCCTAACAACTAAAATTCAAGAAAAGATAAAGAACCCACCTGAGTTCCAAACAACTCCGACAAAGATAAATGGCCATTCACCACATTCGAATAGAACTCCACGACTTCTTCCCAAGGCCTTGCATACATGAATTGGAAGCTCTCTCTATCCAAAAAAAAAATAATAATAATATCAACAATTAAATCCCAATGATCTAACACAACTCAAACCAAATATTAACAAAGAAAAATAGAGGTAGTATACCTAGCGGTCCATCTTAAAAACTTGCAAGAATCAGTGTGATTATAGTGAACATAGACTTTGTTTTGTGCTTGCATCTGCCCATGCATTTGCAAGGATCTATAAAATCTCTGAATCTGCCGTCTATTAGTAACAATAGTGGCAAGTGGTTTCGCGTTGGCAGCCCAAAGGAAATCTCTTACCATGCCCGTTACTGAAAGAGGAGTTCACAGTATAGCCAATGAGGCAATTTAAAAAACAGAAATTAGAATAAATTATTATTGAGCTAATTACCTTGTAGTCCCTAATTTTTGGTAAATACACTATGAAAGACCTTGGATTTCAAAATTATACAATTTAGTCCCCGTATTAAGTTGAATTAAATGTCTTACGAAATTGTATTGCAAGGCTTCTTGCAGTAAGCAAAATAGGAAATGAAATGCGCGAGTGGGAATTTATTATTGGTGGAAATAACTTAAGATTAGTATTTTCAGATGCAAAGTTGACACTCTTAGAGCATGTTCCAATTTAGGATTAAGGTTTAACTGGAACTAATTTTTCCCTAATCTGATTAGGATTGAAAAGTTAAACAATTAGGAACCAAACCATCACCTCCTAATTGAAAATTTAGGGTTATGTTGGGACATGAAAACCCTAGAATTAGGCTTCATGCATATAAGAATTTCTTCCTCGGATTTGATTATTGATTGGAATTGAGAAATTAGACTTGCTGATAAAATTCATCAAGAGTTTTATTCATCTTTATAAAGATTTAAATGTTACAAGTTTGACTTTATCTTACTTTATATAAAAAGAACCTTATTAGTCATTTGATTCTAAAATTATATTAAAATAGGTTAAATATATCAATAATAAATGTGCATATCTTCATATAATTTTAGAATTTAATTGTTGATTTTTATTTTTTTATTTTTTTTGCTTATCAAATTTTAAAGGCAGACCGAATATATCTCATTCCAAATACACTTTCTACTCATAAAACACCAATGAGCAAAGACTTTGTCAACCTCTTTACACCCCCATTTCCTTTTCCATGCTTCTAATCTTAGCATTCTCTTTTCTCTTCCCCTCTCTCTGTCTCTGTCTCTCTCTCTCTCCTCCCTCTCTCTCTCTCTTCTTCCATGCCATCAAAATTTCATCACCTTCCCAACCTTCTTCTCCACTCCCCAGAGCACCTGACTACAAGCATTATAGTCCCCATTGCCGCTCCAGCCTGTTAAGGGCGGGCACGCCGCCCCAACAGTGCGCGCTATTACCACCACCATGGCTTTTAGAAATAAACCCTTGTTTCTTCTTCTCTTTTCTGTTATATCCATGCATTTCATTGTCTCTTCAGGATTGACAGAATTTGAGAGTCTCCTTAAGTTTAAGGGTTCTTTATCTAATGCCTCGGCATTAGCCGATTGGAGCGACAAGACCAAACCATGCAAAGGGGACGTTACAAATTGGCATGGTGTTCTTTGTTCCAAAGGTGTGGTTTGGGGTTTGCAACTTGAAAGAATGGGGCTAACAGGTAAGATTGACGTTGAACCTTTAGAGAATTTGTCAGAACTGAGAACTCTTAGCTTCAAGAATAATAACTTTAATGGTACCATGCCCGAGATCAAGAAACTTCGTGCTTTAAGATCAACTTACCTGTCAAACAACCATTTTTCCGGGGAGATTCCAGGCAATGCTTTTGAAGGTATGCCAGTTTACAGTTGTTTTATATTAACATATATGTTGCAATTTAGGGACACTTGTTGTATCAATTGAGCTAACCAGGGCACTTTATCGTTTCAAGGCATGATGAAACTAAAGAGAGTGCACCTAGCAAACAATAATTTCAATGGTGCCATTCCTTCATCCTTAGCTACTCTGCCAAAACTTTTCGATTTGAGGTTCGAGGGAAACAAGTTTAAAGGGAAAATACCAAATTTTGCACAAAACTTTTCATCGTTCAACGTCTCCAACAATGCATTGGAAGGGCCAATTCCTGCATCTCTTAGTAAGATGAACGTAACATCATTTTCTGGTAAGTTATTATTTACTCTTGTGATGATTGTATATTTGTCTTTTTATTTGTTATCTCAAACATCCATTACTATTATATTAAAATCAGATGTTAAATAAATCATGATCCAATGTATTTTTCATATTTAGTAAGAATCCTATATTGGTTAAATATAGCTAATTAGTAGTACTAATCTTCTAGCAAATTTGAACGTTTTTTTATTATACTTTTGACGGCATTATTTTTTCCTTCTCTCTTAACTGTTTGTCCTTCTTGTTTAAACTTTGCTCCTCTTAATTTAAATTTCTGGCGTTAACATTGTATGGCCTCATGACTAAAAATGTAAAGGATTGCACCATTAGTCAAATACTATGCAAGTCACTTGTGAATAAAAAAGCAATGATATACCAGAAATAGCAAGGTTGGGGTAAAGATTTTGAAAGAGCCAAGAGTCCATCTCATGAAATGGACTTAAATAGAAAAAAAAATGATTTGAAAAATCCTTAATGTTCTGGCAATAATTTTAAATGAAGAAAATTATTATTCGAAAAGAGATTACTATTCTCTTTCTTAACGTTTCCTATGCATAAACACCAGGTCACTAAATTTACTGATGCTTAGTTTTTTTGATGGAGCAGGCAACAAAGGACTATGTGGGCTTCCACTAACTAAATGTGATAATGTTGGGACCTCCACAAACGCCTCCAACTCTGGATCAAACTTGCACATTGAATCTAACTCTAAGAAACCTTCAGTTGCAAGTATAGTTATTGTGGCTGTAGTTGTAGTGGTAGCACTGGCAGCCATATTTGCCGCTGCCTTCATCCTCCTCCGACGACGGAAACGAACATCAGCGTCAGTAGAGGCACCGCGAGGACCAAACCGTCGGAAAAAAAAGCGTTTGAAAAATCAAGACCCTTCAGAAAATGGCAAAAGGCCTGAGACGTCAAAGTTATTGACATTTGTAAGGGATGATAGGGAGCGATTTGACTTACCTGACTTGTTAAAAGCCTCAGCAGAGATTTTGGGTAGTGGTTGCTTTGGAGCATCTTATAAAGCTTCTCTAAGTGGAACAGTTATGGTAGTTAAGAGATTTAAGCAAATGAACAACGTTGGGAAAGAAGACTTTCACGAACATATGAGAAGGTTAGGGAGGTTGAGTCATCCTAATTTACTACCTCTTGTTGCTTACTATTATAGGAAGGAAGAGAAGCTCTTGATAACTGACCACGTTGAGAAAGGAAACTTAGATGCTCATCTTCATGGTATGTTATATATGTTTTTTCAGGGTTTTAATTTTGTCTTTTCACTGGTTCTAAGTGCTGAAAACTCTCATTTTCATGTTTATCTTTTCCTTTAGGTTATCGGGCTTTGGGCCAACCAAGCATGGATTGGCCAACTAGATTAAAGATTGTTAAAGGAACAGCCAAAGGACTTGCTTATTTGTGCAAAGAGCTTCCTAGTATAATAGCAGCTCACGGGCACCTAAAATCCACAAATATTCTTCTCAACCAATCCAATGAGCCTCTTCTCACAGACTATGGACTTGTTCCTGTTATCAACCAAGAGAATGCCCACGAATTCATGGTGGCCTATAGATCACCTGAATTCTTGCAGCTAGGTCGGATTACCAAGAAGACCGATGTATGGAGTCTTGGGATATTGATTCTTGAGCTTGTAACAGGAAAGGTTCCTGCAAATTTGTTGCCACAAGGAAAAGAAAGTGAAGAAGAAGATCTGGCAAGTTGGGTTAGTAATATTCCTCAAGAGCAATGGGTGAACCAAGTGTTTGATAGGGAGATTAGAGTAACTAAGAATAATGAAGTTGAAATAATAAAACTATTAAAGATTGGGTTGAGTTGCTGTGAAGGGGATGTAGAGAAAAGGATGGACTTAAAGGAGGCTGTGGAGAAAATTAATGAGTTGAAAGATAGAGAAGGTGAAGAGGACTTTTACTCTTCATGTCCCAGTGAAGGGGATGGGGATGTGAAATCATCAAGAGGAAAGTCTGATGATTTCACAGTTTCCTGAATGAGGAATGTTAATTAGACTTTTGATCAATCCATACTTAGAGGATTACAAATTACGTTGTTCCAAAATTTGAAGGAATTAAAGGTGATAATGGAATTGGTAATGCACACTAATTAAGATTTTCATTCCTTTTCAGTCTAAAATTGTAGGGTGGAAGTTGGAGTGGGATTGGGATTGGGATTGGGGTTTGCTAATGCAAGTTTTTGTTTTATTTTGCCACTAACAATGTTAGGATTTCAGATTGCATCTCTCTTTCTCACTCTCTTAAATTTTTTTAATAATAGTTTTCCTAGTAAGAATGTAAGATAGGTAAGTGAGAAGACTAATTATTAAGATGTACAAGAAAATAGGAAAAAGAAATGTTTGCTACAGAAAAAAAAAAAAAAAAAAACATAATTTAGTGAAGCTAATTTACAACCAAAAAGAGCATTATGACTGCTAGAACAATTTGCCATTCTAAAAATTCACATTCAAAGTTAAATTATTTATGATTCTTCTAATGATAAAATACATAAAATTTTCAAATGTATGATGTTATTATACCTCTAGAAGGCAATTTGATTATTTTTGTTTGGAATGAACGTATATTGTAACTTCAATATGAGTTTATTCTGCATTTATCTAATTTTTTCTTTGTAGGAAAATGATTTTAGCTTATTTTGAGTTTGGATAAAGTATTACCAAAATGTTAACAAGTAAGTTTTCTATCCTTTATAGCCAATTGAGTCGAACCGTTCAATTTGTTCACCTCTATAATAATTATAAATTCAACTGTATTTTAAATATTTGATCATGGATCAGGTTAGGATTGAATTATATGTAATATCCATATTTTATCCACCAATAAATAAATAGATGCATCATGCTTCAAATTCTGGTAATAAAATATATTTTGATAAAACAATATTCATTCCTCAAATGACATTTGTCGAACATTATGCATTAAATCTTAAGGTTTTGAAGAGTTGACAGTCTCTGACATGATTGAATCATAAAAGACACGAAGATGAACTAATTCTTAAAATCCCTTTAAGTTTGAGGAATTGTGAAGACAAAATCATTTGGCACATGGAAAGGAGGGGAACCTATTCTATAATATCGGCCTATCATGTAGCTTTTAGCTTGAATAATTCTATTACAGCTTATGGGGTGCAGCTAGCGTCTCTGAAAATATTTGTGGAAATTAGAAGTTCCCTCTAATGTTAAGAGCTGTGTTTACAGGATGAGTCGGGATTTCTTACCAACCAAGTCTAGCTTATCGAGGATGAGAATTCATGTTAGTATACATTGTGCTTATTGTGATCAAGCTGAAACTATTGATCATCTGTTATTATGGTATCACAGGGCTGCATGGTTTATCTGGTTCCATAAGAATTTATTTATCTGGCAGAATTCGGTCTCTGATCCGTGTCAAATGGTTCCTGTGGCTCTGTGTTACTTTCAAGAATGGAGAGAAGCTCGGTTCGAATTCGAAGATGGTGATAATAGGCCATGTCGTGCTGATATTGTGCAGCAGATGGGATGGTCTCTTCCAGTTTCTGGGTTCTCGAAATGTAATGTTGACACAGCTATATTTGAAGGGTTGATAAGGCGGGTTTTGGAACCGTGTTTCGAGATGAGAGGGGTCAGTTTGTGCAGGCCTTATCTGGTTTCTTCAATGATATTCTGTTAGATTATTTGATAATCTATACGTGGCTCATGTAATTAAAAGGCTGGTTCTAATTAAGATAGTCTAAAATTATGGTTATTGGACTTAATAGAGAAGGACCAGTTAGGGTTCTAATATCCTTTCTCTGCCTTATAAAAAAAAAAAAGAAAATCAACAGTTTAGGTTAAGAAAAAAAAAACAGAGAGCGTGACGTCTACCTCAAACACATACTGTGATAAGTTGTTTGAGAGAGCGTGAAAAGAAAACTTTCGTGTTCTTGATAATTCTCTGATCATTAAGAAAGCACTTACAGACAAAATGCCAGAGTGAAGAAACATACATCTGCTGTTACGGTGAGAATCGAATTGCCGCAACGAGATAATCAATAGCTATGGATCAAGATACGCTTCTGCTTATGAGCTTCCTAGAAATATAGAAGCTCTCGTTGTATCTGATGTTTTTATTTAATGCTAATTCCATTTTTTTCCTAAAAAAAAAAAAAAAAAAAAATCTGATCATTAAGAAAGCACTTACAGACAAAAATGCCAAGAGTGAATGAACATAACATCTGCTGTTTACGGTGAGAATCGAATTGCCGCAACGAGATAATCAATAGCTGATGGATCAAGATACGCTTCTGCTTATAGAGCTTTCCTAGAAATATAGAAGCTCTCGTTGTAATCTGATGTTTTATTTAATGCTATCCATTTTTTCCTAAAAAAAAAAAAAAAAAAAAAGTTCATATGGTGAAAACTAAAAAAAAAAAAAAAAAAAAAAAGTTCATATGTGAAAATTTATGTATTAAGATGAAGAATCTTACCAATGCAGCGTTACTTGTTACTATCTTTGTTCCCCAAATTTTGACGCTTCTTGACTTTTATTTTCTTCTAACACTTTTGGAAAATCAACTTTACATTTATATTAATCAAATTATTCTGTAGAAAATTATAGATATAGTTATTAAATTCAATATAAATAAGAATTAAATTTTTTTTAATAAATAATTAATTACACTTAAATATTCTTAAAATGACTTATTTTTATGGATAAAAAATTATCCTAAAACGATTTATATTTATGGACAGAAAACATATTTAAATAGTAATTTAGTTAGTTACACTTATTTTTTCTATAATTGAGATAATTAATCTTATTAATTTTTATAAAAAGTTAAAAAAAATATCAAAACCGAACGGAGATAGTAGTCAAAAGAATATTTTGTGCGGGAGAGAGATCTAAAGTTACATTCCTATTCCTCTCCTTCTCAATTATCTATTTATCTATTTCAAGACTCAAGAATTTTTCTTTTTACTAGTTCATTCTCAATCTTAATAATGCATGCAGGAGCCATGTTAATGGTTATCATAATCTGGCATCTAGGCAGTGCAAAAACCTACTGTTTATCTACATTTACGGACTAAGAAAATGATTAATTTATCTTGATTTTACAAAAATTATATTTCAAATTACCTCAATACCTTTTTATTAATTTTTTTAATTCTTTCTTGAATTTTAAAAAATGACACTTAAAGGTAAAAAAACAAAAATCAAAAAATTGACCATTCGAATGGAATGAATGAAGTAATATTTGTTAGAAACATTTGAATACCAAGCCACCTAACCATATGAAACACTCATGTGGTTTAACATATTGTTATTACCAAGGTACAATGTATATTTAAATCATGGTAGGCTTTGTGGATAAGAAACATTTGAGCTAGCTATGAATACCATTTTAAAAAAATTTGGAGCCAAGGAGCGAGGTTCTGCTGGTGTATCAAAATTCTACCTGACCACTAACTTTAGTATCAAAATGGCTCATACCATATGTTTTATTCAGAGGGCAAATCAAGGTAAAGAAGAAAAGAGAGAGAGAGAGTGCCTCTCTCATGGTTTGGTTGCTATATATAGTAAAGCCAAAAAAAAGAAGAAGAAGAATTCTCTTTCTTGTATTTTAGGAGCCAAAATTGATTGTTTATGTCTCTGCAATTTGTTATGGCTACACATATTTAGCCATTGAATATGTGGGCTTATTGTATTGATAGATCTTGTTTATGTCTTATTTAGTCTTGTAATTAGTTATTAAAAGAGTGAGAGGTAGGAGAAGGAAAAATTATGTTGAATCCAAGAGGGAGCAATGTCGATAGGACCATCATTCAACCCAGAGGGAGCAATGTCGATAGGACCATCATTCTTGGAAGAGAGAGCAATGTCGATAGGAACATCATTCTTGGAAGAGAGAGCAACGTCGATAGGAGGAAAGAGAGAGGCAACGTCGATTAGGACCATTCATTCAACCCAGAGGGAGCAATGTCGATAGGACCATCATCTTGGAAAGAGAGAGCAATGTCGATAGGAACATTCATCTTTGGAAAGAGAGAGCAACGTCGATCGGAACATCATTCGAGGAGGAGGAGCGGAGGAGAGAAAAAAATGCATAGCAGTTGGCAATAGATAAGGATAAATCTAGTCAACTTACTCTAAAAATTGTCGATAGGACCATCATTCAACCCAGAGGGAGCAATGTCGATAGGACCATCATTCTTGGAAGAGAGAGCAATGTCGATAGGAACATCATTCTTGGAAGAGAGAGCAACGTCGATAGGAACATCATTCGAGGAGGAGGAGGCGGAGGAGAGAAAAAATGCATAGCAGTGGCAATAGATAAGGATAAATCTAGTCAACTTACTCTAAAATGGGCTCTTGATAATCTTGTAACGTCTAAAGATGATATTTTGAAACTCATCCATGTTAAAGAAAGACAATCAACAACAGGTAATTTTGTAGAATTTTTTTTAAAAAAATTAAATTATGTATTTGCATTCTTTTTATTTTAAATTTTACGTGATTATAGTGCAGAAAGATGATCCATCAATGGAACAACAAATTGATAGCATTACCATGGAATTATTCCTTCCATTTAGATGTTTTTGTCGACGTAGACTGGTGAGGTTTCATTTATACTTGATATTAATTTTAAATTATTTGGTTTATCAAGGAAAATTATTGAGTAATTAGTAATTTATCTTCTCGATTCCCAGATTCTGGTTTATCAATTTCTTTGCAGAAATGAGCAAAATGTTATTTGTGGAATATTCGATGCTCGGCTCAAGAATTGCTGTACACATCCATTGTTTGTAAAATAATATGACTTCTTATTTTATGTTGTTAATTAAATTAGGTACAATGCGAGACAATTGTGCTTGAGGATCAAGACATAGCAAGAGCAATTACTGATTATGTTTGCCAAAACGGAATTGATACATTGTTACTTGGTGCTGCGGCAAAGAATGGGCTTTCTAGGTATTCACCAAATGATGTTTAATTGATTCATTAATCAAGATTAATTAGCAACTACATATGTATTAACTTAATTGTTTCACATACAGACTTTTCAATAAGACTGCAGATGTTCAAAACAACGTATTAAAATGGGCACCAGATTTTTGCACAGTTTATATAATCTCAAAAGGAAAGGTCAGCAACGTCAGGAATGCAACTCGTGCACCCCCACTTATTTCTTCCGCCCCCGCCGGAATGCCCCCGCTTCCAGACTCTGTACCTCATAATATCCAGTAAACGCTGAACGAATAGATAGTTGTTTCATTTCCAGGAAAAAAAAAATGAGAAAAAACTTGTTTGGTTACCTAGAAAATGCAAGAATATTTGTTTATTTAAAAAATGAATGATTGTGCAGATCATGGTATGATGAGATGTCAGCATTAGACATTGACCCAGTAACAAGCTCTGGAAGGCCAAGCACCGATAGCAATTTTTCTCACTTTTATGAAAATCTAGGGAGTGATTTAAACAAAGAACAGTCTCCAAGACGCTCAAACTTAAATATGTTTGAGTCCCCATTTTCTTCAGGTTTCAGAAACCAATCTCTATCTGATGACTGTAATAATGGCTTGGATGCAAGAATTTCTTGGTCTTCAAACAATATGGTTAGATATAAATATTCACTTTTACAACTTCTTCTTCTTTTCTTGTCAAATTTAATTTTATGTTCCAATCCAATTCTTGCAGGAAGAGTATGAAGAAGAGATGAGAAGGCTCAAGACTGAACTTAAGCAAACAATCGACATGTATCATGCAGCCTGCAAAGAAGCACTAGCAGCAAAACAAAAGGTATTTATTAAAGAAGTGTATATTTCTCTTTTTCGTTTTCTTTTCTTTAGCACCAGTTTGGACCCAAATCAAACTAGAATCAGACCAGAACTGGTTTGAAATTTTAGTTTTGAATGACAGGGGAATAGGCCTGATTTCAGTTCCTGTCTCCCCTTAATAGGACCAAAACTAGCCTGAACCACTAGTTCAATTGAAACCCAGGAGGATCCATCTCAGTTCCTGAGCCTCACCAACCCAGAACCACTGATTCATTGAAATGAAACTGCCAACTCAATCAACCAGCCATAGATAAAACTCTTTGAAAAAAAGGTGTTTAATTAAGCTTTCGAGAAAAAAAAAGGGATTTGTTCTTCCCTAAAATACATTATTTACAATAGAAAATCCATTGGTAGGCTGCTGAACTTGAAGAATGGAAAAGAAAACTAGAGAAAAGGTTAAAGGAGGCACATACAGGAGAGGAAAATGAATTAGCAATGGCAGAAAGTGAAAAAACAAAGAGCAAAAGTGCAATCGTTGCAGCTGAAGCAGTTCAAAAGCTTATTGAGGTAGAAGTACAAAAACGAGTGGATGCAGAAATGAAAGCTCTCAGGGACAATGAGAGAAAGCGGAAAGTTTTAAATGCTTTAGCCCAATCCCACGTTCTTCTTAAATATCAAAGCTTACTTCACATGTTAATTGTTTTCTTTCTGTTTTACTTTTACTTTTCACTGTTTAAGCCCTAATTATTATTATTTGAAATATGTATAGTTTTTCTCTCCTAAATATCTCATGCTTTCTTCGGACACGAGACTAATCTGTAAATATCACACACACTAATGCTTTTAACTATTTAAAATCAAGCACACACCAACAAAGAGAGAGAAACATATGAGCAATCAATGGGAAGCGCGGACAGAAGGCAAATTCGAACACGCATCATTTCGTTTCATGCAATTATTATAAAGAGGGTTAAAGCATACATGCATTTACTATTTGAAAGCAGTCATTTTGTCTAAAGAAATGGGAGATTGGAGACGTACCAAACAAATTTGACCTCAGCTTTCGTACCAACTACTACATTTATAATATTATTATAAATTAATTGAGTTTGAAAAATTATGCAAATGCTTTCTCCTACCTACAAAGAATTAATTATGTTGAGCCCATGGATTTCCCTTTGAAAACCATTGGACATGCACCTACCCTCCACCTACCCCACTTCCATCTCTTTATATAAATAAATCCATTTCCCTCCTTTCTGTCTTCTCATCAAATCAAACCATCTACGATGGCTCATCTTATTACTAAATCAATCTTTTGCTCTCTCATTATTGCACTTTTCACCAAGTTTCTATACCCTGACATCTTCCAAAATGGCTCATTACCACATATTTCAATATTCATCCTTTTACTCCCTTTATTCGCATTCTTGTTTACCTCAATTTCTAATTCTTCCAAAAACCTCCCTCCAAGCCCTATTTCTATCCCCATATTTGGCAACTGGCTTCAAGTAGGAAATGACCTTAATCATCGCAACCTAGCTTCTATGTCACAATCTTATGGTCCTGTATTTCTACTTAAACTTGGTTCCAAAAATTTAGCTGTAGTTTCTGACCCTGAACTAGCTACTCAAGTCTTACACACACAAGGCGTAGAGTTCGGGTCTCGCCCACGAAACGTGGTGTTCGATATTTTCACCGGCAACGGTCAAGATATGGTGTTTACGATATATGGTGATCATTGGAGGAAGATGCGTAGAATTATGACACTGCCATTTTTCACTAACAAAGTTGTGCAAAATTATAGTAATATGTGGGAGAAAGAAATGGACTTAGTGGTATGTGACTTGAAAGCAGACTTAAAGGTGAGAGATGAAGGGATTGTTATCAGAAAACGTTTGCAATTGATGTTGTATAATATTATGTATGGAATGATGTTTGATGCAAGATTTAAATCGCAAGATGACCCATTGTTCATTGAAGCTACAAGGTTTAATTCTGAGAGGAGTAGGTTGGCTCAAAGTTTTGAGTACAATTATGGAGATTTTATTCCTTTGCTTAGACCATTTCTAAGAGGGTACTTGAACAAGTGCAAGGATTTGCAGCAGAGGAGGCTAGCTTTTTTCAATGATTATTTTGTTCAAAGAAGAAGGTATTCAATTTTATTTTTTTTTAAAATTTTGTTTATAGAAAAAACTAGAAAATTATGTTATTAGTCATATCAAAAGTATAGGACTGTTCGGTTCCGACGGTTTCGAGCCTTAAAAACATAAGTTTTTAGAAGAATTAACCCTAATTCATGTTTTGTGAATTTGACAGGAAAATAATGGCTGCAAACGGAGAGAAACACAAAATAAGTTGTGCAATTGATCACATAATAGATGCTCAATTGAAAGGAGAGATTAGCGAAGAAAATGTGTTATACATTGTGGAAAACATTAATGTTGCAGCAATTGAAACAACATTATGGTCCATGGAGTGGGCCATAGCTGAGTTGGTCAACAATCCATCTGTACAACGGAAAATCAGAGATGAAATCTCAACCGTCCTTAAAGGACATCCAATTACAGAATCTAGTATACAAGAGTTACCTTACTTGCAAGCAACTGTAAAAGAGACATTAAGATTGCACACTCCAATTCCCTTACTTGTACCACATATGAACCTTGAAGAAGCAAAATTAGGAGGATTTACCATTCCTAAAGAATCTAAAGTAGTAGTCAATGCCTGGTGGCTGGCTAATAATCCTAAATGGTGGAAAAATCCTGAGGAGTTCCGGCCGGAGAGATTTTTTGAAGAAGAATCTGGAACTGAGGCTGTCGCTGGAGGAAAAGTCGATTTCCGATATTTACCCTTTGGTATGGGAAGACGGAGCTGCCCAGGAATTATATTGGCATTGCCAATTTTAGGACTTGTGATTGCAAAATTGGTATCAAACTTTGAGATGAAAGCTCCAAAAGGGATTAACAAGATTGATGTGAGTGAAAAAGGAGGACAATTCAGCTTGCACATAGCTAACCATTCCACCGTCGTTTTTCATCCAATCAAATAAGTTTGTAATGGACAATGCAAAATCAAATAATAATTGAGTGATTTGAGTGAATTGGTTTGCCCCTACGACAGTCTCATGCACTTGTAAACCCTTTTTCTTTTACAGCATGTAAGATAATTTTCTATATAAAGATTAATTCAATATGGATATTGCATATTCAAGATTTATAATTATTGCAGGAACATCACAAAAATTGCCAAAGACTTCTATCATTTAGTTCATATATGCAAATACCAATGAGTTGCCTAAAATTGATTTGCTTAGTAGAACTATATCAACAGTATGCAGAATCACAATAAACATTTGAAGTTCAATACCTTAAAAACAAAAAACTTAATCCCAAATTTGTTGAAGTAGGCTATATGAATCTTTGTTTCCTTTCTGCTCCCTCAATACCTTAATATGAGAAAATTATAACATAAGATGCTATGCAGAAATATGAATGATAAGATGAGGGATGCAAGTCAAAGTAGAATTTGCCGCACAAAACCATAACTTACTGAGCAACAAAATGAGATTCATTATCAGTGACTAAAATATTAAGATCGGACACAAAAGTAATCATCCTGTTGACTGAGGAAATAACATAAAGAAGTGATCAGCTCAAATGTTAAATGTTAAACAGCTATTGGAAGGATAGGATTTCTTTTTCCTTATAGTAAGTAGCAAGAAGAGAGAGAGTTCGAAAATAGTACCGTCTTGCTTAAATTCATCTCTGACACTGAAAACTGAAATAGAAGACATTGTTTGAAAAAGTTAAGCCTCTAAAAATAGTTTGTAGTTGGAAAAACTAAAATCACTAGCATTAATCCACAAATAGGTGATTAAAACCAAATCTGTCAGTATCATTGTCACTCAAAAATCATAAGAAATTTACACTATCCGGACAACTCATATGAGAGCTTTAGAACGAGATGGAAGGCAACAAAGAATTCCTTAATGCAAACCTACCCACTTCTTGAAGCTTAATACTGCTTCTCTCCTTTTTAATTGTGATTCTGTCTGGAATTTGGGAGCTTTTCCCTTATGCAGTGTTTTATGGTACTTCAAGAAGAGGGTTCGGTATTTGTACTTGTCGACAAACATGTTACCTTTCTCCATCATATCCGCAACTTCATTTGCTCGAACAAAAAATCCACCTCTAACAAATGTGTAAAGCACAGAATCCAGGAGTTCCTGGTCAAACTTCATAGAGGTGGACGAAGCAAGAGATTTCATTTCACCCCATAACTCTGTTACCTCTATATATTTTCCCCCAATAGCAGCGTAGCCCGTTACCATAGAATGGAAAGTTTGAGCATTTGGAGCATGTCCTAGACTTCTCATCTTCTTCAGAGCCTTCTCTGCATCATTCATCAATCTTTTTTTACAGAAGAAGTGTATTACATTATTCCAATCATAAACTGCAGAATCCACTGTCTGACCATCCTTGATTTCCCTCAAAAGCTTAGCCATCAACCCCACTTCACCACCCTCTGAACAGCCCTTAACCAACCTCTCGAACTCTTGACAACCACTTTTATTTAGTTTAGCATCCTTCATTTGTTTAAACAAGTGGAGAGCTCCCTGAGTATCGTTTTGCAAAACTTGGGATTCAATCAATGCCTCATAACAGCTTGAGTCAAGTTGGATCCCAGCTCTATGGGCATCTCTCAGAAGTGATGCAGCCTCTCCTGCTCGATTGGCTTCACAATATGATTTTAAAAGGGAGGCATATATAGAAGAACTAGCTCTAACCCCAGCCAAACGCATCTCGTCAAGAAGGTCATGTGCCTGATCTAGCCAACCAAGTGAAATGCATGAATTAATGACATTAACCAAGATTGAATCATCATTAGAAGCAGGAGAATCTTCTTTCTCAGCCTGGTTAAGAAAGGCGGCCAGCTCCTTGGTCTTGCCAGCTTCCAAAAATGCCTTGACTAGTTTCACATAAATTTTATCAGTAGGCTGAAGAATACCCCGGTCAGTGGTAATCAATACAACTTGGGTCTGCAACTTTGATAGCAAAGAATTGAGAAGTTCCTTTGCCTCTGCATCAAGTTTCAAAAACTTTAGATCTTTCAAGAACTCTTCATAAGAAATCATAGGATTTCCAATTGATTTATTTTTCTTTAAGCTATCAGGTTCTCCATGGTTCAAACTTGAATAGGACTTCCTATCAGATTGAATGCCAAGTGTGGCTGTGGCGAGAGAATTCTGTGCCTCCTTTGCTTTCCGAAGCATTTTCAAAACCATGCTAGAAGCAGAATCAAGATCCCCAAATTTCAAGTGGCATGTTAACAAACAATTATAGAACTGCCGAAATTGACTATCACTTAAACCTTGAGCTTCATCTACATGTCTCTGAAGTTTCTTCAACTCTTCTCTTCTCCCATTCCTTTCATATATATGTGCCATTGTGATCAACAGAGATGCATTAACTTTGATAAAAATGCGAGGCATCATGTCAAGGAGCTGCTCAGCTTTCCTCGTGGTACCAAACAAGAGACACCCAGCCAAAGCAATGTTCATAGAAGTAGCGTTAGGCCTCATAGCAATCAAAGGTGCATTGCTTTTCTTACGTGGATCAACTCTCCCATCTTGGAATAAATAACCTATCTCAAGGATCAACTCAGCAGCAAGGTAAGCTCCAGGAGCTGTTAAGGACATGTGGGCCAAAATTGCAGACCAAGCAGTCACAGGAGGAAATTTTTCCATTTCTATTAACTTTCTTATAATAGTTGATGCTGGAACTGGTAAACCACATTTAGCAAGACCATATGAGAGATATATCAGAGCCTCCTTTTCCAACAAATTCTGTTTACTTTCTTCAATAGCCTGTTCCACCAAGCCATAAGCCTTCTCAAGCCACTGAATATCCATGCTTTCTGCAAAACTTGCAAGAACCTTATTTACAATGGTTTTACGAGGAAATCCTTCCATCTGCATGTGTTGTTCAAACAGATTCCAAGCATCATTATATCTATGATTATCAATTGCATTTTCAATTTCTGCACTTAGTTTAGCTGGATCTCGAGCCTGGACCAAGATAGTTCCAGCCATGGTTGATAAAGAATGCGATTGATGAGTGAACCCATTACACATTCCTAAAACAACAATTGACATGTTTAAGTTGGTCAAAGAGGAATTGACAAACTCACTGACAGGCTTCTGACTTGAAGAAACTCGCATCTGGGGTCTGAAAATGTGAGTGGAATCATATCCACTGTTGAAAAGTAAGGACAATAAAACAGTAGGGGAAACTGTAGTGATATTGTGCCTAAATTTCCTTGTGGATAGCATTTTTTTTTTTTCCAAACTCCAATTATCAACTCGAAATCCTGCACTAAACGAATCAATACGTGCAATGTATTGACCAGCTCTTCAAGTGATACAAAAGCATTCACATCTACCAAATTGCACACAAAAGTTCAAATTAAAATGAAAGAAAATCAATACAGAATGAAACGAACATGGGAAATTACATTTCTTAAAAAATATAGAAAATGTAATCGTGGGAAAACATGCAAATATAAAAGTATTCAGGCATTTTTACAAATATCATATATTTTTTTTGTATAAAATGTATAGACATTAATTAAAAACATTTTTTCAAGCAAATATTATTAACTATCAACATTTTCCCAACTTTTTTTCAATGGTTTCATCATGTCTAATTCAATTTACTTGTTTTATTTCTTTTATTTCTTTTTTTTTTTTCAAGTAAAAATATGTTAAACTCGGTAGTGTTAAATGATAAAAGTTATATGCTTGACAAAATAGGAAAAAGGAATTCAACTCATCAAAGCAACTGCATTCCTATTAAAAAAAGAAAAAAAAAAGGAGCTCTATCAAATGAATAAATTAATGAAATCCAATAACAAGAACAAAATCAAGAAAGAAATGAAAACTACGGAAATTGAGAGGTAACAAAAGGACTGGCCTATAAGAAGAGAAATAAGAAGCTGGAGAGAAGCAAGAAAGGTTGAGAGCTTTCTCCGCCACCACCACCCACCAGAATCCTCCGCCAGCAACGCCGTTACCGTTACCGCCGGAGCTGGGAAAAGAAAACCCAGTCCCCAATAAACCATATGGAGCTCAAAAATTTAAAAAAAAAAAGAGCATGAAAGAAAATACCTACAGATTAAGAGGCATACCTTTCCATAAAACCAAGAACCGAATTGCAGCATGATGAGAGAGACTGAGCGACAGTGTGACGGACAGAAACAGAAAGAGGTGGCTTGTAAGAACCGGGGATTTTTTTTTTTCTTTTTTTTCACATAAAGAAACGCGTTTCTGAGAGAAAAACACTTTGTAATTTTCAAAAATTACAAAACCGATTCGAAACGCTTGAAAGCCGTTTACTTGAATTTCATTTTAAAAACCCAAAAATAATAAATAATTTAAAATTAATAATCACTGAAAATTTAACTATTGAATGCTACAATCTCAACATCAATTATATAATTTCTCTATATCATTTTAAATCTAACTTTTTTTTTTGTCTTTTTCTGTTTAATATTCAATATATCACTTCCAAAGAACATTTGTAATAGTTGCACATTTTCTCGAATGTGTTGAATTTGAATCTTGTATAATTATACATCCGTCTTAATATTTTCATTTGTGCAATATCTATTGAATTGGGAGCTTCAATATATATATATATATATATATATAAACTACCCCAACAAGTACTAAAAGAAAATTACACAAACCAATTGGTCTAATATTGTCAATCATCCTCAGCTTTGGACAATCTAATTTGGGACAGTTTTATACAATGCAACCACAACTACAAACTTTCCATGTAACCTCATATACATTCAAGCTCGAGGCAATTTCTGCTGCAAAATGAAGAAATCTACACATTTATATACTCAAAAAACAGGGCATACAATTGCTTGCTTTTGCTTTCTACAACATATCTGAGTGGAGAATTCTTGGCTACTAAAGACATAAAACAAGTTGAGTATTAAACATTACAACAACATCAAACATCTCAACCAGTTTACAGGCATAAACTAAACTGGATTCTTTATAAAGCCGGACAAAACCTTTAACAAGTCTTGTACCAGTTGCATACCATCAATTGATCTGATGAAGAAATCTCTGATTTTCTGCTTTTGATCTTTGTTCTATATTTTAGACCTAGGCCAAATTGAAAAAGAACCCTAACTGCCAAAATACAACTTCAGCTTACCTGCTACTCGTGCAAGCAGACAGGTCGGCATAATATTCTCTGTTTGCCGGTGCTTTTGCTAGCCAGCAAATCAATGACAAACCATCAGCCAAAGTAAACATCATATAGAAAAGCTATTGACATAATTGAACAAATAATTTACGGTCCCAGCGTGGAAGAATATGGTTAGCATTTTGGTAGACTACTTTACACATTGCCATTATCCGAGCTGCTGCATGCTTGATTTGGAAAGACAGAATTCCCAAAGTCTCCATCCAAGCTCATTTGCTGGACTTCCTGAGGCGATAGGATCTTAATGCAGCGGACACAGTTCACAAACTCTCTGCATAAACAAACCGGTGTAAGAGACAAACCAACTATACACAGAATTATGGGGGATATTTCAGCACACATTTGAAATATATCTGAATATTGAACAGAAGAAACCATATGTTCAACATACTTCAATTGTTCAGGAGAATGCACAGGAAAAGTGTGAAGTTCTCGCTTAATTTAATTAATGATTCAGAAAATTCACTTTTATAGTTAAATTTTCAGGATTATCAAATTATATACCCAATGTTGAAGTAAAGTTTTGTCAATAAAAGCATAAAGAAGACCGAAAAAATGAGGACAAAAGACCAAAATAATTTGAAAGTAGTCAAGTGACTTACTCCCATGGATCATCCCCAACTAACAGGACATCATTTTCATGATCCACATAGACAAGCTTCCAGCCTATCCTCTGTCTGTCTTCCAACTGTCCCTCTATACCAAACCTCCGAGCCAGGTCTTGCTTAAGCTCATCATAATCTGAATACCGGGTTATATCAATTGACCTTCCCACAGCTCCGCGTTTGTAAACCTTTAAAATAAACATAAACAAACTTAGAATTGTAGACTAAGAAGGAAAACCCAACACAAAAAAATATACACAAACATACATGCAAGTACATACTTGCATACTTGCAAGCGTACAAATAGCATTTAATAGGCCAAAACAATAAACCTTTGTATATGTTCGCATTCGCTGAAACTGTGGTGGAGGGGCCCAAGGACCTCTGTTCAAGAAGCTGCTATCATTGATTGTGGAGTCGATTGAATTGAATGCCATATCTGGAACTCCAAATGACTGGGAAACCATTGAAGATGGAGCATCTTTTGAGTTTTCACAGTTAGCAAGCATACAACCTGACGAGAGATTGTTTGGTAAGTCTTTTCCCAAACCTATAACGCCTTCTGACAACACATTATCAGAGTTCATAGGTACGCCCAACTGGCTTTCAACATTAGTACCATATGGAACACTATTCCTAATATCTGCCTGGAGCTCCCCATCTTGGCTTGTGTCTCTCAACAACATTGATTGTGGATTGTATGAAGATGAGTTGTTCTGCTGCAAATGGACATCATTCTGAGAAACACAAACTGAAGTTGTAGAAGAAGACGTATCCAAATAATCTGCCTGGGCAGTTGCACCATTTAGGTACGTTTGTGGAGGAAAGAATCCTTGGCTTTGATTCTTGGCAATGTTCAATGAGGGCTTAACATCAGATTTCTGTTGCAAATCTTTAACCAAGTTAGCACTGCATGACATTGTTTCTAAGGCATTGGGACTTAGGAGTGTTGCAGCAGACTGAGCCGCGTCATCTCCCAAAACTGTGTTTTGATGCACCCGACTGTTCATTGGTTGAACCAAATTCGCACAATTGTTTGTGGAAGGTGAAGTTGAACAAGATGGGACCTCCTCAGTAATTCCAGACAGACCTGCTCCTGCAGCTGAAGTTAATATAATATTACCAGCAATAGAGAGATGATTGGCAACTGAGTGATTGACAACTGAGCTTGTGGTAAGGCCCATATGTCCAGGCATTTCAGACAGTGTGCCAGGCTGCTGTTGTTGGAATTTCAGCTGCTGTGGCATATGTGAGAGCCGGGCATTAGTCTGGTTGCCATTCTTTGTCATCTGCTGTTGAATAATATTTGACTGAGGAAGCGAGGCAGGAGTTGTTTGAGGCATTTCTAATAGTTGATTGGCTGGCATGGACCTTGCAAAGCTCTTGGATGCCTCTAAAAACTGCCTTTGTGGATCCTGAAGCTGTGAAAATTGACTAGGTTGTTGCAATACAGACTGCTGCGACAAAAGCGATTGCTGTTGCTGTTGAAGCTTCTGCAACAGCTGAAGCTGAATCTGATTGTCAGGCATTTGTAAATGTTGGGTTACTTGATCAGGCAACTGAGTTTGCAATAAACTTTGCTGTTGGTTCTGTCCCATAATATGCTGCTGTTGATTCTGCTGCTGTTGCTGCAGGTTCTGAGAAATGTTTCTAGGAAGCTGATGGCTTTGAAGAGATGGCTGTTGCTGAAGAATGTTAGTGTTTTGGGCTAGAGTTTGTGGCTGCAGATTTTGGGGTTGAACTTGACTTGACGGTATGGTTTGAGTTACCAAATTTTGCCTCGGTTGTTGAGTGATGTCACCTAACTGGTGCTGTGACTGAATGATGGAACCTAGTGGATTTAGTGAGGATTGCAGCTTTGGAAGCTGATCAAGCTGCTGTGCTTGCTGGGGCAGCCGCTGGGCATTGAACTGTAAGTTGTTTGGCTGAGGCAATTGTTGTGCTGACAAGCCTAACTGACGGGAAAGATCAGCCCCAGGAAGGTTCTGCAGAACAGATCCCGACAAGGATTGCATGTAATTGGGCTGCAGTGAATTAGCAAGGGAAGGGTTTTGCTGCATGTTCATCCACTGGACTAAGCTCAGGCCAGGTAGAGAATGGGGATCTTTCATGTACATATCATCACCAAGCCAAGGCATGGTCTTCTTAAATAAGTTGTCTAAATCGGCAGAATCACCTTCTACAAAATTTAATAGAAGAAGTAAATCAGAACTACAACAAAAACTTGAAACATTGAAAGCTCATGACAAAGCTTAAAATTTGCCTTTGAGGTTGTACAAGTCAGGAAACAATCAGAAGCATCTCCAAGATTTTAATCATCAGAAGCTCCTGTGGTACCAGCAGACATGGGCAAACCTTGAGGGTCAAACTTTGACACACAAGAAAGACAGAGAGAATCTACCACATATGTCTGTCCCACAGCTTTATTGTATTGTTAGCTTAATTGAAAATTGAATTAGTTGTTGTGTCCATCAGTATCCAGGACAACACCTTTGAAGGCCCAACACATGGAAAGGTAACACAAGGAAACAAGCAACACAAACGAATGCCCAGCAATATACCTAAGCAAAATACTCCTAATCCTAGGCTAAGCAAGGAATCATAATAAAACATAACATCAAATAAATGTTTGAGAAAAAACCCAACCCTATGAGGTAAAATTTTAGAATAACAAAAGTTTGCCACGTCTTGTCTTGTACCTGGCATTCCAGGTTGCCTGGGACGCTTAGATCTAAAGAATGGAGGTGGGCATATGAAAAATGGAGCAGTCACGGGTTCAATCTCCCAGATTGAGACTCGATTGCGCCTTTCACCAGCAGTTGACTCATCCCATCCAACCTATGAAAGAGCACGGAGATATACAATGATTATCCACATTTTTATTTTGTCATTCTGGCATAACTGGAGCACCAAAAAGTGGTACAATTTCTACCTGCAAGTTACGCCATTGTGAGTTCTTCCATCTTACAGGATCAAGATCACTAATGCCAGTAATTGTACCCATATACCTGCAGAAGAGATCCCTTCTTAAATTAGAAAGAAGTATATATGAAACATAATAAAAAATTTTAAAAAAGAAATCTAGATCAATTTCTCTTCATCAAACAAGAATTAGGAGTTACGCCTCTAGCTAGTCAACATGAAAAAGATACCAAACAAAAAATTTATTTATCTTTCTTTCCAAATTTTACTTCTCCAAATACCAGGACTCCACTTAAATTTTCCTGTCTGTACCCAAGACATAATGCTTAAAATTGGTAACACCAGAACAATTATCAATGTTCATGGGTTAGAAAGAACTCAAATATTATTACCTTCTTGTTCCTGACTCTTCAGTTTCAAACATCATCCGAAAGCGCATGCCTAGTGATATTTGATTACTGCACACCGCCTTGTAATACTTGGCCAACGGGATGACAAATTCTGATGGACTAGCCCTGCACAAACGTTCATCCAGTGTAAAGTATATCTGATGTACCCATGAACAGTTACTATCAATTCAATTGGGGTGGGTGGGGTGGGGGCCAGCATACTATAATGTAGAAACTGAAGTTGAAAACCTTGGATTATAAAACACAGTAAAGGGGCTGTTATTTGCTGCTGCATGGGCTGCAGCAGCTAGGATCCCAATGTGCATGCTGTCACTTGACAAAACTGATGATGATAAATTAGTAGTTTGTCTATTTGCTCGCCTGATGCCCAAGAGAAGTTGCTGCTTTTCATCTCTGTTCACATAAAATGTCACAAGGTTGATTAAAATAGCTTTTTTTTTCCATAAGAAAGTTAGCTAAACTTTAAAAGTACAACATTGCTCAACATGTAAATGAAAAAAACTAAAAAATCAGTAAAAATCAGCCGTCTGATATCAAAGCAAAGGAATCAAAATTCTTGATCATTACCTGATAAATAAAACCGAGTCGCCAGCAAATAACCTCTTTCCACTAACAAACAGACTCCATCCTGTCGTAAGCAAGTGACGCTTCGGTTGTCCTGAGATGAGACCAGGAATTTGCATGAAATGACAATTATTATAAGCAAGCTAAAACTTATAGGTAAAAATCCCTCATGGTTTCAACTATTTAAACTCCATGGCTGCTAAATTAACATACCACGATATATATGACGGAAGGTCCAGACATTATCATGCAAATCCCTGGCTACAATTTCTTGAGCAGGTGGTTGCATAGAGAAATCCTATAAGAAACAAATGTTAAAAATGCCATTCATATGATCTCCCATTAATATAAAACATTTCTATTAAGAATGCCATTTCATGGAACACCTTTCTGTTGTTAGTATAGCAAAAGTTTCCAAAATTAAGGAAAAACAACTTACAAGAGGAGGAAAAATCTTTTCGGCTGCACGTCGAGGCACAGAAAAACCTCCATGAGTACTCGTGTCACTTGCAGTTAATGTTTTACAGAAAAACTCTGTCTGCGGTTTATTTGACTTCAGTGCAAGATCTGATCTCAGCAAAGCATCTTTGTCAAACTGCATAGAAGTTGTTGATAGATTCAGTAGGAGTTGGCAAATGAAAACATGCTGACATCATTTACAATTTTTTAGACATTGCATCGAAATATTTAATTGCCATTTTGTTTCTATTTGTTTTCCTTGATTTGATGGAACACCTAATACCAAGCATATTCTATCAGTTACTTCATATAAAATCCTCACAGAAGGAACAGGTTGGAGAGTCATCTGAGCATAAACTTCATCTGTTTCTGGGTCCGCCTACAAAAAATATGAGATAGTTAAGTCAACAGATAAGGAAAATTACCAAAATGTGATAGGATTTTGAGGAAGGAAATTTTAAAGTAGAGAAAGTGGGTATTGTACATGCAATGTCACATTGTGAAGCAGACACAATAGCTTTGAAGGAAGATTTGGATAGTTTGGGATTTGAGCATCTATATCCTTCTTCATTGACACTGCAACCTGAAATGAAACCAGCAGTTTCACTCTCAAGTAAGGATATGAACTTTCTTCTGGAGAACAAATACTGAAGCACAGATGATTTTTTTTTCATACATAAAAAACCTCTTTTTCTTTTAATAAGTAAACTAAGTACCATCAACAAAAGATCATATAAGGCTACAAACATATGCTTGAAGACTCTACAAAATGCCATCATAATCTCAAAACTTCTTAAATGTACAAGACAGTAACATGAACACAATTACTCTTTTGTAATATGAGAAATATGAAGATCAATTTTCAAATTTTCAAAATTTATGTAGTTAACATGAATTAATATAACAAACCAATAACATTACAATTTTACAATTACTTGCTAAAAAAGACTACCTTGGACCCATAAGTTGACTTCATAAACACAGGAAAATAAAAATGTATTTAGTAGCTCGTTAATTACTCAAAATGCCCAAGCAAACGAACATACCCATGGAAATAATTCCATTAATATCCCAGACCTACATTATAAATCAACCGACAAAATCTGAGTTCTGCAGGGTGAAAAAAGGTAACTAGCCACCAAAAAAACTTAACTGAAAAATCTTCCAAAATTGATCTGCCTTTTCTTCCCTTATAATCCCAGGCTATTTCATTAAACCCCCAACAACTTCAGATAAAACCTAACATTAAAAATTACAAATAAAAGAGAGAGGGATAGACTATACAGTAGGTTAAGAAAATACACCGATGGGGCGCATAATAGCGGGGACACTGACCTGTTCGCTATGACCTTGAGGGAAATAAACCACAAGCGTCCCAGCCGCCGGCAAGCTGACCAGAGGCCCAGCGCATGCTTGCCATAGCTCTGGGTTTATGCTCTTCTTCTCTCCTCCTCCTCCTGCATCGCCACGTGTTAACCTCCCATTAGTCAATAACCTTTCCATCATTTTTATAACTTTTATTTCTTTTATTTTTTTTTCTTTGTAATCTCTGCTCCTCCCTTGTTTGTTTCCAGAGAAAAACACGACAGAAAAGAAAAGAAAATATTGTAATCTTAGATTGCCAGATTTCAATAAATTTCCCCCTTTCTACTCGTAGATTTTCAATTTTCTTAGTTCTCAAAGAAATAAAGAACAACCAATAATAAATATATACACATAAAAGACAAATCCACCGGTTCTTCCTATGTTGTTCTTCTCCTTAAAGATAAACAGATACAGACATATATAAGAAAAAAATAATAATTGTGACCTTCAGCTGGATTTAAAGCGGCGGCGGATGCTGCTCCTGCACCGTTTGCCGGCGACTTCATTGCTTCCTCCGGCAAAGCTAACTAACTAAAAAGGAAAGTTTGATCCAGTAGTTGTCACTTGCTCATAGTATGCCTTTTATTTTTTAATAACTCAAAAAGGCTAGAACCAGAAAGCGGTTAAGATTTTCTTAACTTAGTTAGATCAGCTTAAAAGTAGAAAAGGAAGCTCATCAATGAAAAGAAAAATAAAAAAAAAGTCAACAACTGAATTAGTTCCGGCGAGAAATTCCGACGAGGTTGCCGGGAAATGGGAAAGATAAAAAGTAGTCGCCGGAGAAAGAACCGACAAAGACATAGAAGCAAAGACCAAATGCCGAAGCTTTGCCCCCTCTCTTCCCCTACATTACCCAGACAATTTTCTTTCTCTCTCTTCTTCTCCTTCAACCAATGTTTTTAGTTTTTTTTTTTTTTTTTTTTTTTTTCTTCTTCTCCTGTCAACCCACATGTTTTTAGTTTTTTTTTTTTTTTTTTTTTCTTTTGGGTTTCTCCTAATCTAATCTCTAAGTGATATTGTATTGAGGTCGTCTCTTCCATTGTCTTTCTCCCTTATATCAAAATGAGCATGAGCTAAAAGTAGCCATCGTTTTTTTTTTTTTTTTTTTTTTCTTTTTGGGTTTTCTCTTTCTATCTCTAAGTAATTGTATTAGTCGTCTTTCATGTCTTTCTCCTTCAAAATGACATTGACTAAAGTAGCATCTGGGTTGAGTGAGGTTTGTTTATTGTCCAAACCATGGTTCATTCATTTTTGTTATTATAATTATTTGCATATTTCGCTAAAACAATATTCTAATAATCTATATTAGACATTTTTCTCAAAAAAAAAATCTATATTAGACATTAATAGTCTATTATTGAGACCTTTTAAGATTATAATATCATTGATGATTTTTTAAAATTTTATATTTATTCACTCTCTTCTAATTTTTATTTTAAATATTTTTCTCACCTTCCAACCAAAATTTACCTAAATTGTATGCATTCTACTGAAATTGAAGCATTGCCAAATAGTAAAAGAAAATTACTACTTTCTAACTAGAAATAAATTATTACAACATGATTAATTCTTTATTAATATCATAAAAGAAATAGAGAACATCTCATTACTATTCACCCCTTAGGAATTAGGGACTCTACGTTCTTGCTTAGGTTTATAAGGCTTGACTGTGATACCAAATCCATAACATCTCAACCTAATAAGGTTTTTTTTGCTTTGGGCCTATCCCACATGGATTTATTTTTAGACTAGAACCATATTATAGTCCAAAATACGTCTTATTAATCTAAAACTTGTCATTTTCTATATATCACTTTCATCTTGTATTTAGCCGATTTTATTTAGGGTGTCAAAAATTCGGTCTCTCTTGTTTAATAATACATTGATTAGTGATTTAAAAAAAAAAAATAGATGATGGTTAGTCATTAATATTTAGCCATGTTAAATTAAGTCAAGTGATTGATGAATCTATGGCAGATGCTTATTATTAGTTTATTTCTCTTCCATCCTTCTTTTATCTAGTTTTTTTGAGTTACTCAATATTTTGTCCGTTTCACTCAAACTGTTGGTTAATTTTTAAAATTTTCTCATTTCATTTTAATTTTTAAGTGTCATTTTTTTGAATTCAAGAAAAATTTTATTGCATTTTTACTTTTTCACCTTTATTTATTAATCTTACTAATATCTAAGGCTAGGATTCGGGAAAGGTAAAAGAGTATTTTTGATGTAATTCAAACTGGAAATTTTAGAGAATTAAGATAAATTAATCATTTTCTTTTGTTTTTCGAAAAGCTGAAAATTAACGTTTTGAATAGAACAAAATGAGTAGCAATTATAATTTGGAAGTGGATGGCAATATTTATCATTCTATTCCTAAGTGTCATTTTAGAGAGAACATACGCCGTAAAATTTCACTATTTAGTTTTTTTTTTTTTATTTAGACTACGTTTATTTTCGAAAAATAACTTACATTTGAAAAATATTTTCCAAATGATTTATTTTCCGTTATTTGGTTGCAATTTGAAAATTAGTTAAAAATATTAAAAATTTTAACTCATAATACCATAAAAATAAAAATATAAATATTATAAATCTTGTATTTAAAAATTTTTATTGTTAAATATGAGAATTTGAACATATTAGTTACAAAATTATTACAACAAATTTATATACTCGATAAATACCGATAAAATAAAAAATTATCTAAATATTCAAAATCTTGTATGGTTAAAAATTTTTTATTGCTTAAATATGAGGAATACATGCAAAGAAAAAAAACAAAAGATACAATTGGAAAGTCGGATGGGCCGGCGGTGGTGGTTTGAAACCGGGGAGGGGTGTATAGTGGCTACCAATAATTAACTAAATTAAACCAACAAATATAGATTATAAGGTTAATAATAAGTCTTGCTAAAATTCCAAAAAATATCTTTACACTATGGCTGTGACTAACGGAATAGCAAAAAACCTATGCACTACATTCTGCATTCCCCCTAAAAATGACTTAATTTCCTTTGACCAGACATAAAATATTTTCTTCTAATTTGACTTGTTTTTCTTGTTACACGAAGCTCATCGCTAAAATCAACAAAAAAATATAAAAACGCTCTTTACTATAAGAATATAGAATCGTCTACAATGAAAACGGCGACGACTCGAAGAACAAGAAGAAGTCAGCACATACTAAAAAAAACAACATAAATCCAACTTTCACACAATTACAAACGTTATAAACTATAAATCAAGCAGACCAAAGCTCTAAAGCATCTCATGAATTTTTCTAAAAAATAATTAACTCGAACAAAGTACAAAAAACAAATAATAAAAAAATCACATCAGATAAACAAAAGACAATAGTATAGCACACACATATGCAAACTAAATAACAAAATAAGTACGAAAAAAAACGTCTAAAATAAAGAAAGAACAAAAAAAAAAAACTAAATCAATTAATAACAAAAGTAAAAAATACAAATAAAAAACAATATTAAAAAACAAATGAAAAAAATTGATAAAACATTATAACAATTATAATAAAAAAAGAAAAAAAACAAATAAAAATAATATAAAAAAAAAAAAAAACAAAAAAAAACCCTAAACAAAGAAAAAATAAAAAAACAAAAATAAAACACACAACCAATAACAGTTAAAAAAAAAAAAAAAAATTAACTCATAATACCATAAAAATAAAAATATAAATATTATAAATCTTGTATTTAAAAATTTTTATTGTTAAATATGAGAATAATGCAAAAAAAAAAAAAAGATAAATTGTGAAAGTCGATGGCCGGCGGTGGTGTTAAACGGTGAGTGGTGATAGTGGCTACCAATAATTAATAAATTAACAAAATATAGATTATAAGGTTATAATAAGTTTGCTAAAATTCAAAAAATATTTTACACTATTGAAAATAGAAAATCATTTTCCTTAAAAATGACTTAATTTTCCTTTGACCAGAAAAATATTCTTCATTGACTTGTTTTTCTGAACGCATCTAAATAATAGAAAATTATAAAAAATATTTTTATGCAAATTATTCTACGGAAACAAATAAAGCCTTAACATTGAGTCATCGCATTTACCAATATATTTACCATACAAAATGAATGAAATTATAATTATGATAAAATTTACCGAGAGATAAATAGTTAGTTATCCATTTTTTATTTTTATTTGCACACGTGTGTTGTTAGTATATTGGATTAAATCTAATTCTAGTTACCCGCTCCAAGCCTATAAGGGACGCCGACCAACTTTGTTGGGGCAATTAAAACTCAAGGATTCCATTGGCATTTTGCTTTGACCATCACTATCACACTCCACTGAATGCTTTTTAGGTGCACATGATCAAAACCTACCTTATTTATTTATTTATTAAATCGACAAAACATATCATGTTCAATTCCTCGATAAAATAAAATAAGTAAATTATTACTTAGTTAATGCATTATTGTGTATTTTATTAAGTGTGATTTCTATTTTTAAAAGTTAATTTAATTATATAGTTCTGTTGCTAATTTTTAATTTTAAATTACGTAAAATGTCAATTTTACCCTATTATCGAATTCAAATTAAGACCTTGTTTAATAATTCATAAAAATCATTCTCATGAACCTTGAACTCATTTGTGCAAAATGGCGTAAGACAAGCTACATGGGCAATATGGATTTAATTGTAATTTCTTTTAAATGGTTAACATTAGACTATAAATTTTTCTACTTGGACACCAAAATAATAAAAATAAAAAATTCCACCAATGGCATAATTATCTTACTCATAATAAGGCTAGCTTGTCACCCTCTTTTAATTTTTTTTTTTTTTTGAATATACACATATATTTGTCTAAATTGATTCATTAAATTAAATTCATTTTGTTTTTCACTACTCATTTTTTTAAAAATAAATTTATAAATCCGACACTATATATACAAACATGTAAATCAATTTATAAAATCTGAATTCATGGTCAAATTTAGTTATTAATCATAAAAATGATACTGTTAAGTATTAGGCATTATTGATGTTCAATTAATTGAACTACAGGCTTGGCTGGGCTGGCTAGCCTACTCCATATGTTATACTCACACGTGAGGATAACTGGAAAAGCATACAAATCACAGGTGTCCTTCCACTCTTTCATATTTGACAAACATAAAATAAATATAAATTTTACTTGGATAATCCTCAACTATTCAATTCTTACTAATAGCATTTCCTAATTTCAAAAAAAATATACTACTACCACATTTGCATGTGCGGTGTAGACTGTTAGGTGGGGCCCAGACGCCGACATGATTTGCCTCGTCAGCATCCTAGTGGTAGGATAGGATGAGAGGCCTTTAATTAATGGGATTTGTTATTTTTAATTTGATCTTAAATGGTTGCCCGTACAGCAAACACATGAGGCCATATGCGGCCCTTCATAAATAATAGTAATAAACTGAAATAATTTCAAAGCATTATACAATTTGCTTTAAAAAATCGTAATCATCACTCTAATTTTACAGCAAATAATAAAAAATTTAATTTCTTTTACCGAAAAATAAAATAATAATTTTAATTAGCTAAAAGTGTAAAAAAATATTTAGTCTGAATCATTTAGAAAGTAAGGAGTTGAAATAACATTACACAAATTTGTGTTTGTGCAATAATTACACTGCTTTTTTGAAGACAATGCAATTCCACTCTTGTTAACCAATAATTTGTGTTTTTGTCCTTATTTCATAAAGCATTCACGATGTCATATCAATCAATATTACGATACACTTGGTAAATTATTCGTCGGCCGGTTGCAAAAATGTGGACGACAATCATCCGCCCGTTGCAACTTTATTTTATATATATTTTAATATTGAAACAAGTGATTCAAACTTGGATCTCTTATCAAATTATTTATACATACACTTACACTGAACTATGCACAAACTTTATACCTTTAATTTGCCTATTTCATTGTCTATTATACATTTTTATTCGTATAATGCATAGCAATTGATATGAGTATGACGTGCTCGAACAACACTAAAATTTTAAGAAGGTAGTTTAGTTTTTGAAATCACGTGAATCTATGATTTATTTAGAGATATAGTATTTGCCTTTGCTTTCTGAGTACATTTTTTCTCTGTATATATCTTGGACAAATTATATTTTTATTTGAATGAAAAATCAGGGGGATTAATGTATTTAATTAAAAAAAATATCGTCCGTTAATTTTGATCAAAATTCTTTTACTATTTTTCATAGTTCATTTAAATTATTATCATGTTATACCATATACATAATACTATTTGAACTTTTAAATGACAAATAATTCAATTTAATTTTTGAATAGAAATTATTTTCCATTGCTTAGTAATTAAACCAAATTTTATGTTAGTTTGATAAATTCATGAAAATCTATTAGCACAAATTATGTATACACAATACAAAGGTGAAACTATAGTTTTTTTTTTACAGAAAAATTTAGTAATAAATTTCGGAACATATCAACATTTAAATTTCTATACAAATAAATTGCTTAATTAATGTCTTGTTTAATATGTAAATTATTCTAGGCCATACTCAAAAAAAAAAAAAAAAAAAAAAAAAAAAAAAAAAAATTTACTTTAAAAAAAAATACTCGTTCCGTTAATTTTGAAATTCATCCTTTTATACTCTCGCGCTTTGTAGCCTAGCTTCGTATTTAAAATTCTTTCATTCTTCGTTGCTTTCGCTCTCTTCCTCCTTCCTCTCTCCTTCTCCTGTATTACCAGGCGTGGATACGATAATGTAGCTTTATTTAACTTTAATGACTAAAATATTGCTATTAGGTATGATTGATTGATATGATAGAGAATATTTTCCATTTATCTTATATGTAATTAAACCTAAATATTTTTATGTGTGTGAGTTTGATGAAATTCATGTGAAAATCGGTTGATTAGCACAAATTAGTAGTTATCCCATGATGACAAAGTGAAACGTGATGTGATGGTGTTTTACAGAAATTTATGTATTATAATGTCGGTAACATATCTAACATTTTAATTCAACCTAAATTAAATTGCTAACTTAAATGTCTGTATATATGGTGAGAGCACTCAGGCGCGAGTAGACGTCAACATAAAAAAATAATCAATATATAAGTATAGTATATAAATATAGTAATATAAAATTGATATGTAGCCACCTATAAACAAATTAATTTAAACTTTGCAAAACCACCTAAAATTCATTCATTTATTTGATATTATCCTTTATGCTTAATTCCATTTCAGTATTTAAAAATTAAAATAATATCAAATCTTTAAGTGATTTAATTTATCTTTCTTGAAAAAACTGCCTCAAACCGAAAAACCGAAACCTCGCCATTAAAGTTTCAATTTAAATTTTTTAATGGCTTTAGCCTTAATTATTATTGCTTTTTTTCAATGATAGGATTAGTTTTAGCTCACATGTATAATGGTTTTTTTTTTCTCTCTTCCCAAAAATGTCATTAACTGCTCGTTTTGATTAATTAGCTTTGATTCCCCAAACCAAACCGACTATACAGCAATGTATCCAAAAAAAAAAAAAAAAAAAAAAAAAAAAAAAAAAAAGCACAAACAAATTAATTTAAAACTTTGCAAAACCACCTAAAATCATTCATTTATTTTATATTATCCTTTATGTTAATCCATTTTTCATATTTAAAAATTAAAATAATATCAATCTTTAAGATTAATTTATCTTCTTTGAAACTGCCTCAAACCGAAAACCGAACCGCCATTAAAGTTTCAATTTAAATTTTTTAATGGTTTAGCTTAATTATAATTTTTTTCAAAATGGATTAGTTTAGCTCAATTATAATTTTTTTTTTTCAAAATGTCATTTAACTGCTGTTTGATAATTACTTTGATCCAAACCAAACCGACATACAGATATCCGGTACTGTTGTTTAAAACATAATTACTGTTTTATCTTTCATTTAATAGATTAAATAGATAAATAAAATAATTTTTATATTTATTACAAATAATAAAATAAAAATTTCATTTAAAATAATAAAAATATTTTATTAAATTATCTAAATTAAGTTTAATAATTACTAATATACATCAAAAACTAATTGTTGAATAATTAAGTAGTATATGATTTTATAAAATCAGAGACAAATAAGCTCTAAAAAGAAACTTTCATTCTGACAATTTATCTTACAAATTCATATAAAACCTGCTAGTTTAGCTTAAACAAACGAACTTATTCGATTGTTATTTGACCGAATAGACTCAAGGTCTAAATAAGTAGTCAATCAGACAAAACAAATAACCTCCAAGTTTTTCATGTCTCTGAAAATAATAGTTGAAGAGATTTAATTCAGGCATAAAATTAGAAGTGTTTACTAAAAAAATATGTAAATTCTAAGGGCTCTCCAGACTACAATGCATTTTCTCAGACAAAATAGGCAAATCACGAGTGCATGTTCAAATAAAGCACAAAACTCAAAAATGGACTGCATCAAAACGAGATACATTCCTCAATTAAGATCAAATTTGGACAATAATAAAAACTTTAGATGCAACCCTCAAACCTTGTTTGCACTGTCTTCTGTCTGGAGTCGAGCAAGTGATGCCTTCCAACAAACCACGGTCATCCACGAGACATACAACACATCGTGAAGAATGTGAAATAAGAATAAATTTCTTCTACTATTTCAAGATTTATTGACATAGAGGACAGGAACTAGGCCAGACATTTTGCCATCCCTTCCAGGACGCTTCTTCTTCACCTGAAACAAATTATGATCAACCAACCATTAAGCATTACTTAACAAACCACCAAATTTCTTCTTCTGGTTTTTGTACCTTGGAAATCCGATTGATAAAACAATGAAAAAATTCACTTTTTTATAGTTTTTCCTTGGTTATGGCAACATGTGATATCTCTTTTAAGACACCAAGCAAAAGAAATGAACATATTTTAATAAGAGAATTTTCTTTTACAATTGCTAAACATTCTCTATAATCAACAAATTGCAGAGGGCTATCCTCTCTGTGAATACTTACATGGAACCACCCATCAACTTCATACTCAATTTCAACCTCTTCTCCAGCTGTTAAATTCAACTGCAAGGAAATTATTTGTCAACTTCATGATTTAGATACAACTAGAATCAATTGATCGTTTATATGTTCAAAGTAATAATACAACAGATAATCATGCTGAAATGACAGAAGATCCAACATTTTTTGGAATTATGAATCCGCACAATAATTTCAAAGACCAGACAAAAGCAACTAGGAGTTGACTTACCTCATCATCTCCTCCTGCAGTGAAGTCATAGAGTGCTGTTCCCGATTGTGGATTTCCGGAAGGTCGTTCTTCATCCTGAGAATCAAAGCTCTGGGAGTCCCGGCCAGGGTTCTCAAATGACTCGTATCTTTGCATGACAGATGATGCATATGATGGAGGTTCTTCTCTAATCTGAGTAATAATAATAATAATAATAATAATGATAATAATAATAATAATAAAATTAGAATTTATTAGTAATGTAAAATGAGAGGCTGAGCCCTTACCGGAGAACCTGCTCCCTCATAAATTGAGGAGGAACCACTATACCTTTTTCCTGTTGACCTCTCCTATATAAGAAAATTGATGTATGTCAACATGTCCCAAGACAAACAATTGAAGTGTGAACATAAGCACAGACAAACTCAAGCAGACAACGCCATGTGATTATGGAAGACTGAGACATTATTTCAATATTAAGGCTCCGTTTGTTTCTGTAAAATAATTTGCAGAAAAATATTTTTCACAATTTTCTATTGTTTGGAGCGTTCAGGAAAATAAATCAAAGGAAAATATTTTACCTGTCAAGAGAAAATTAAGTCATTTTTAAGGAAAATAACTTCCCATTTTCAAGAGCGTAAAACATTTTTCGGATTTTGACAAATTTATTTTGACCTTATAAATACATATATTTTTTTTAATTTATTAATCATCGGTAGCCACTACCACTACTTATCGTTCACCACCACCGACTACCACTATCGGCTACCAACACTAGTTATCGGTGACTTTCATAATTTACCATTTTTTTGCATTATTCTCATATCTAACAATAAAATTATTATTATTATTATGGTTTTATGAGCTAAAAATTTTAATATTTTTAATTAATTTTCAATATTGCAACCAAACAACGAAAAATAAGTCATTTGAAAAATATTTAGGTAAATTATTTTTCGGAAACAAATGGAGCCTAAGGCTCACTTTGTTTCTCAAAAAATATCTCGACTCTAGAAATATTTGTTTTCCAAAAAACTTTTTGCAACAGAAATGCTAAAGCTAAGATTATCAGTTGCTCTAACCATATAAAAACTGCTTTGGCAATATCAACACCCAGAAAATATCTAGGTCTTGTTTATTCTAGGAGCAAAAATTTGAAAGTTAGGCTTCCAAGGAAATACAGCTAAGGAACAAAGAGACACTGCATTAAACTTCCCAAGTATAAATAACAAGATTAACTATGTTCTCCTTCAAACTTTATTAAGAAAACAATGTAGTAACAAAAATTTGTATTAATGTATATTGTAAACATATTTCCTTGGAAGTAGGTGAAAAAGCCACATATCTCAAGAACATAAAAGGAAGAAGTATAAGAATCACATGCCAGAAAGTGCAACCTAGCAAGTATATATCTGTAGAACTATCTACCTAAGAAGGGGAATATGCAAAATGAACGAGGCTGTGAAATAAAACCATTATGTTAAATTTTACCGAGGTTTGTGATGTTCCATAACTGGTTGGCTTTGAACTGAACAATGACGGGTAGTTCATTCCACCAAAATGGGATGATATCGACGTTTCAACTGATCCTGTTGAGTCTGGGGAAGATGACCCAGATGACCTTGCATCCTCCTGCAAATTCAATGGACTGAAGCAGTAAATAACTTTGTTTCTCCACAGCTCATTCGGCATGCATATACTATCAATCTGCAGCTGATTGGCATGCCATGCCCAATTGACAAAACAAATTGGTGAATATTTTCATACCTCTAATTCTGAAGACTCTAAAAGTGACTTGGCCCACATATCGTCATAACTAACTGAAGGTCTAGATACTATTATCTCTTCTTCAACATCTGGAGCATCAGTTCCCATACCAGCAAGAAATTCATTGACCTGCATGAACATGAAGTACATACTGACTCTCATGATAAATGAATAAAACAACCAATGGTATCATATGAAATAGGTGAAGAACCAGTTAAACAACAACAAAATAAAAATAACAGGAGAAACAAGAAGCGGAAAAAAGAAGAAACAACTGGTGAAGATAAGGAAGATACAATAGAACCATGGATATCAGAACAGAAAAGCATAAAAATATATTGACATCAACTAAAATAACTTAACCAATAGGACATATAGATACAAATACACAATATTTAATGTTCTCACTTTGTATTATCAAACTCTCTAAAATAAGTGATGGTCGAAATAATAGCTTATAGTAGACACAATTTATAGTTGTAGAAGAGAGAGAGAGCTTTTGATTCTTAATTCCTCATTTCATAATTGCACATTCTTTTCTCACTGGAAAGGTCTCTATGTTGTAAGAACCAATCTCTAAGTCGTTAAATTGGCCAAGATCCAGAAAACAATGATCTTTTCTGCTATCTATCATACTCTCTATGATTGAAAAGCAGTTTGGATCTGAAGGCACCTTGTCCTCATGAGTATTATCTTCGGCTTTTTATTTCTTTACTTACAATATTTTTGGAACCATTAGTTAAATCATTTATTTGATCCATTTTAATAGGGCATCTTCATGCATAGGCTCAATACTCAACAAAACCAAAAAAGAATAGATTAAATAACAACGACAACAAATGAGCATGGAACGACAACAATAAAAGATGACTCTAATCAAGTTAAAGCATGCAATCCATAAGTTTAAACTTTTTGGCGACACCTTAACAAACTTCACACACAAATATTGGATCTCTGATAAAAGGACCAGCCAACTGAAGATCCTATCAGTCACAAGTATGCACAATTTGAAATTAAGGGGAAAAAAAAAAATTCATGAAGAAGAGGACCTTGAGTTTGTTTGAGAAAAAAAAAAAAAATAGCAGTAACCCACTGAAATTCAATCGCTAAAATATTTGGAAATATTGTCAATAATACTCCTAGAGTCCTGACGTATATTTCTGTGCGGGACTAAATGTTTAGGATTTTAATTATTTGCTTCTGTTTTTCAGATCATCATTCAACCTAAAACTAATTAAAATTCTTACCCTGTTCATTGCAGGTGCACTATTTCCCAATAAGCCATCATCACCAAGATTTGCTGCCCAAGCATTCACCAAGTCATCATCAAGGGCATCAGGTTCGGCACGAGGTGGCTTTGATTCATATATTAGGTCTGATATTCCAGTAGAAACAGCTGGATCACTTAAACCGGTTGTTGAACTTATGTTGTGCTTTTTGCGATAGATGTCAATAAGTTTTGCACTGTCGTTAAATTTCAGAATAGAAAGATTACAAATATCAGAAACACATAATGGGTAAAAATCAAATTGAACATGAAATAAACCACATCTAAAAACTAGGAAAAACACTCATGTACAGCATTTTAAAATTAAGGATTAATGACTAAAAAAGCACGGACTTTAACTAATTGCGATTGTAGCCAATTTTTCAAAATGCATTACTATAATAGCATAAATTTCATGTCCTAGTTACAAATACATTGGTAGCCAACATAAATAATTCCATGCAGCCGCATGAGTATCAAAATGTCTCCAAGATGATTCTTTTTCACACAAGTATCATGCCTAAAAATTGATTCCTGACAATGGTCTGACTGGTAAAACAATACTTACCTAATGATATGGCTTTTCAATCTGGTAGATACTGAGGTCGCAATTTTTATTTAATAGAATTGATATAAACCTCAAGCCTTATGGAGTGATATTGCATTGAAAAATATTATATATATATATATATAATATATAGTTAGTGACCACATTATCATCTAGAAATGTATTTTTGGATTTGGTCAGATTTGTAAATAACAAAAGCATAGAGTAAAATTGCAAATTTAGTAATAGTGCTTTTACTTTTCTCCTTGGTTCGGAATCCCAAACTTAATTTTTTAAGAAATGTTATTAGAAAGCTTCCAGTTCAAAAGTTCAAAATTTTAAACAGTTCGCTACAAGATAACCTTGAAATGGAATGGTAAACATAACATTTTTGTGATTGACTAACTAATGCATATGAAATTATCACCTTGTAGAATAAAATTTTCTGTAAGGTTCAAGTCTATTATTTTGCAACAAAAAAAAAAAAAAAAAAAAAAAAAAAAAAAAACCAAAAAAAAAATGATAAGCATGTAATAAATAAGGGAAAAAAGAGAAAACAAAAGTGAAGTTACAGAAAATATGGGGAAATTTTCATAGGAGAATTATTTTCTCTCTTTCCTTATTTGCCCGGAAGAAATAAAAAGAAATGGGAAGGGAAAAGGGAAGGAGAGTTGATCAAAAAAAAAAAAAAAAAAAAAATGATAACATGTAATAAAATAAGGAAAAAGAAAAACAAAAGTGAAGTTACAGAAAATATGGGGAAATTTTCATAGGAGAATTATTTTCTCTCTTCCTTATTTGCCGGGAAGAAATAAAAAGAAATGAAGGGAAAAGAAGGAAGTTGTCTGACATTGTTTATGAAAGCGAATACAATGGTCAAAAAAGTTATGTATTGTATATTTATTCCATCACTTACCTATCATAAAGCAATTTCTCTCATAAAGTTGAATTCTCAACATCAAATAATCAATTTTACATTTAATGGTGCATTTTTTATATCTCTCTGTCCATATTGATAGATTGAAAAATGATGAACAGAAGAAAAAGCTCTATGGTTATTCTCATCTCTCTTTTCTCTCCCATTTTCTTTTCCCAAAAATTCTTCCACCATTTTCCACTCTCCAAAATAGAGTTGAAGTAATAATAAGATCACATGATCTAATTCCAGAATTATCCTTCAATTCACTAACATAGGTTCACATCTTTTTAACCAAAACAGACATCATTAACTCCAAAAAGCCAAAAGATAAAATGACATGTAAGCAAATTCTACCTTATTGGTCCCAGCGGTAAATACTTTGCTCGAGGAACATAACAGAACAGTGAAACAAGGTCTAGCAACCTCTCATGGGTTTCATAAAGTTTCTTCAGCTCTTCATCAGTCCATTCTTTATTTGTATTATCATGGTGGCGTATATCCCTACAGAAGTGAAAATTTCAATAAAGACCTATTAAAAGAATAAAGTAATAAAGGAAAAGGCTATAGCTCTTACTTAATCAATTCATCTTGAGCTCTGTACATTTCATCAAGAACCTTTATCATGGGACTAATTAGGACTCCAAGGCCTGTTCCACTGGCTCCTTGATCTTCCCCATTACTCAGATGGATTTCTGATAATTGAGACTGCATGCCACCATGTGCTAACGCGTTTAAGAATTCATAAATCTGTAGCCTAAATGGCTCCCCAGATCTGATGGCCATGGTTGTAAGGGCTTGAGCAGCAACAATGCGAATCTGTAGAGCTCAAAGATCAGAGCAAATAAAGTATATGAAGGATTAAAAGCAAACATACAGCCAGTATTCCTTTCAACTCATCTAAGCATATAAACATTGTTCAAGCTTCAAGGACACTATAAACATGAGAACTCATTTGTAAATGAATTCCAATAACTGAATTCTACTTGGAATTCATTTATATATGAATCCTCATTTCCAATTTATTAGTTCTGAACAGACTATAAAAATTGAACTATAAAGCCTAGAGAAGCTAGAATACTAATCCTCTCATCATCATACAATGCGCATGGGCATTACAACTAACTTTGGACACCTATGTATATTTATAATTCAATTGAATTTCACGTTTAAGTTATAGCTTCCAAACATGAGAATTCATTTGTAAATGAATTCCAACAACTGAATTACTTGGAATTCATTTATAAATAAATCCTAAATTTCTAATTCATTTGACAGACTGTAAATAAGATGGTGTGCTTGGGCATTATAGTTAACTTTGGACATCTATGTAAATGCCCCTACAGTCCTACATATTAGTTATTGACTTAACATTACCCTAAATATGCCAGAAATCATTTATTCACAAGGACTTCGAGGGCTTTTTAAATTCTATTTTATCATGTCAAAATCTAATTTTATCAAACTAACACGTAAGTTTGTGAATTCATTCAACTGTATCCAAGGATATGAGGCATGTGTCCAGGGTAATATTGACGGCAAAAGTGGACATAACTTGCAAATGTAGAAAAGGCAGAAAACTCTTGAGTCTTAAAAAACACCAAATAAAATATTTGCAAAATTTTCCTCCCTCCTGAAACAAAATATTCATATTTTGGAAAAGTGTTGCAATTTGATTGCTTTTTGACGGTAAGGCGGGATTCATTCCCTCTAAGATAGCAAGTGGTTTAAATACCAATACATCTGCAATCTCCAAACAGACAATCATTTTATTTCATCACCATTCCAAGTACAAGAAGCACACTTCTAAAAGAATGACCACTAGGTAAAACTTATACCTCCCAGCTGCCGCTAAAAGCACACCTTTGTAGTCGAGTCAAAGCACCAGCTAAAGTAGGGTTACGAGAGCTGGCAGCAGCAACCATTTTATCTGCATCTAGCATCATCAATGCAGTACCAGGAGGAGTTGCAGATTCCCATGCATATTCAGAAGCAGCATAATTTGCATTTTCTCCAAGGAACCATACCTGTAGGCTTCAAATAAACAAATTAGAATGCAGAAGTAGTATTAAGTCAAGCCAAAAAGATCTATGCTATGCTGTTCATTATAACAACAGCAGAATGAAGCTGCTTACTGCTGCTTGGACTAATCTCTGTAATGCCAGAGCTGACTTTGGATCAGATGCAGATACCCTATCTATTGATGTGAGTCCTGACATTGACCCAGGTTGGGGTGGTGGTAGGTCAAGAACTATAGTCACTGCTTCCAAGGCTGTGTGCTTCCCATCAGGACCAGCGCCTACAAGACATGTCTGAAAATGCAATGTTAATGTTCAATTAATTAAGGATGAGCAAATTCCACTGACACAAAGAATCAACAGACAAAACCAGGTCAGTACTTGTCAACCCCAATCTGGAGCTGCTTAAGAAATTACAGTTCGAGACACAAATGAAAACAACAGCAAAATTAAGTTCATAATGCAAATGAACAAATAAAAGACAGACAGCTCAGTAGAAATCAAATTACAGTTGAGAGAAAACCTACTTTCCAAAGCAGTTGTAACACATCAGCATCAATCTTCCCGGGAACTTTGGTCGCAAAGACCCTTGCAATTTCTAGTAGAGTGACAGCCATATCAGGAGTGGCCTGACCAACCAATGAAATAAATCATAAATAATATGTGGAACAATGTAAAAGCATCAAATTAAAGGAAAAAGGCAAAAGTTGCATTAGCTTCCTAGACAATAACCTTAGAAGTAAACCAGCAAGAAACGGCATCGTAAATAAAGAACATTATACTATTAAAGACAAGTAATTTTGGCCCCAGCGCCAAGTAAACAAAAATGTCAACAGCATAACAATGCAGAACATAAAATGAAGTAAACAGCTGAAAAAAAAAAAAAAAAACTTTGCATTAGCTTCCTAGACAATACCTGTAGAAAGTAAACCCAGGCAGAACCAGGCGAATCGTAAAATAAAGAACACCTATACTAATTAAAGACAGTAAATGTTTGGCCCCCGCGGCCCAACGTAAACAAAAATGTTCAAGACGCATAACAATGCAGAACATAAAAATGAAGTAAACAGCTGAAAAAAAAAAAAAAAAAACTTTCTATCAAGAAAAAATCAATCAATCATACTTAAGTTACGCTATCGAGGCTTTGCCCAGAACAATTGGATTCTGATTTTTCCTTGTGACTCCTGTAATTTCACTACATATTTTCCCTTGCAAGAGCTGCCTTAAAGGCCAGAGATTGCATCATTCTACATTTGTTCCTCTTACTTGTGTATTATAGGCAATCCAAAAAAAAAAAAAAAAAAAAACTTTCTATCACAGAAAAAATCAATCAATCAACTTAGTTACGCTATCAGGCTTCCAAACAATGATTTGATTTTCCTTGTGATTCTGTAATTTCACTACATTTTTCCTTGCAAGAGCTCTTAAAGCCAGAGATTCATCTTCTTACATTTTGTTCCTCTTACTTGTGTATTATAGCAATCCATCTAATGTAACTCCGCCTGCCTTATTTTACACCCTTGGTATATTTGATCAAACATGACAATTTACAATCAACTACATTGACTAATCAAAATCATGATGATGATGGCAATCCAAACTGAAAATTGCTCAAGGAGAGAAACTGGGAACTTCACAAACAATATTACACTGTTCAAAAAGTTAATATCGAAGATTGACTAGGTAGAAAAAAATTAACAAGCTAATCCTGATCATGATTTTGAATTTCTTTAATGTTTTCAAATTTTAGCTATAAAGGACTTATGTTACTCATCATCTTCAATGAATGTTTATTTAGAAACTAACTTGAGAATGTAGGAGGAGAAGAAAATCAATATAACATTACAAAACTAACAAAAAGAAACAACAATTTAAAGCTATACGTCTATTCTCTAACAGCAATTTATATACCTTAAAACGAGCATGCAGTGTGAGCAAAATATCATTCAACAGTGCAGCTGGCCAAGCTGGATCAGAAAGCTCTGATGCAATTATGGATTCTAGTTCATCAAATGATTCATGTGGAACTTGCATCCAAATCAATGCCTTGATTACCATTGCTCGAACATAGACACATTCACAGGCTACAGTTGTCCGCACGACCTCCATTAACGAAGCCAACAAACTTGCAATTGTATCCTTGCCACTTGTTGCACTAGATATAGAAGAGACCCTTCGAACTCCTACAAAGAAATGAAAGGGAGGAAAGGAAATAGCACAAGGCAGAACGAATTGAGATGACGATCCAAAATGGATAATGAATGAAAATAATATTATTAGCATCCGGATGTTAATCAAATTCATCAACCCTAAAAATTTACTAAATAAAGTACAAAGAAAACATAGAAGGGTTGGAAGAAACTGGCAATGTACAGAAATATTAAAAAATTCACACTTCAGTGGATAATAAAATAGATAAGGTTGAAGGTAAAAGCAAGTATATATCTGTTGTTACTGATACATGAACAGAACTCGTATTAGGGCTTTTTTTTAATCAATTCTCGTTGAGTTTACATATAGTAATGAACTTACATGTACATATGTAGACATGAAAACAACCAGCTAAATGAGTCCCAAAATTTTGAAACCTCATGAACACCAAAATATATAATGTTTGCAAAAGCAAAAAGTAGACAGAAATGACTAATAATAAAACTTGCAAGCCAGTGAAGAAAGAAAAAAAGAACTTACATTAAACACAACATAAAAGAGAATTAATGAATTCTATAGGGCTAATTGACACACGTCACTTAATCAGCCATTTAAGATAAAATATCATATAATTTATTCCAAATAGATGCAGATTCAAATAATCAAATGATCAGGGATCTCTCTATTATGTGCTATTTAAAGAAAAAATATTACCACTTGCATAAGGATTTTCATTGAATTCTGCATCATCTACAGCCTCAGTGTATGCAGTAACATTAACTCCTTCATCAATATCTTGCAAGCCTACAGCAAAAGCAGCAGCCCTACTTTTTCCCATCTCCTGCACAACTCTTGCTGCTGCATGAAGTACTGGCCTAGAAAAACTACGGAAAGCACTCTCCAACCTGAATCAAAAACAAGAAAGGGAAGGGAAAAAGAAGAACAGAATCAAGTTCAAATAAAAGTTGAAGGCATAGATACTTTTACAACCAACAATACATCCACGAGCAAATGCCACAGTTTAACCACATTAAGCACATTGAGAAACCAAGTAAAATGACAAATACCCAAATTAAAGAGAGGCAAAAGAGAAAAGGAAAAGGAGAAAGAGTTCAATTAACCTCCTCATTACAAGTTTAATAAGAGGTTGTGGACGCCTGGTTTTTTGCGATTTATCTTTGGAAGCTTTTGATGAATCATTTGATTCAGCACCCGATCCCTTCGATGATACGGAGGGCGCTTCTGGCAATTTCAAAATCTCCCTGGTTAAGCGATACCATCCAGCAGCTCGCTCTTCAGTCCTGCAGTACTTAAATACATGATCTAGGATCCGCAAACAATCATTCAAACAGGACAATGGAGAGCAATGGAATAAGAATCGCATGCTATGCAAACAAATCTCCGACAAAAACATGGTGAAACATTTGAACAAATAAAGGGAAAAGCTTTAATTGTGGGAACATAAAATATGTTATATACCTCTCCGTGTTATCATATTTCCCCAATACACATAAGATGGCCTCGAAACAAACCCTTTCGCTAGGATCTAGCAGGAGTTGATATAGCACTGAGTTGAACTGTGATTTAATATCTGGCCTCTCTGTAGACAAGAAATTAAATCGATGTATCTTCATTCAAGGACACATGAATAACATTTGAAGGGGGGAAGACATGATATCGACTTTACCATCTAGTGCACGAGCTCTAGATATTCTATGGCATAACCTGGCCAGTGAAACTCTAGCAAGGACATCATGCAAATGGAGAACATCCTGCAGAGCCCCTGATTCATACAAAAGGCAACAAGTTACAGGCTTACTGCAGTAGCCAGGAAATGTAATAAGAAGGTTATAAGCATCAAGTAAAATTAGCAAATGCCGCCTAATTTGAACGTCAGAACTATCATTAGCACCAAAACAAGCAAAATAGCATGTTTTCAAAAAATGAAATATAACCAAACATTTTCTTTCATCATATAACCACCTAAGACCAAAATGAAATGACACCAAAAGTTTTTGAATACTATTTTGTAACATAAAACAGGAAAGCATACCTCCAGGAAGTACAAGTTTTCCTGCAATAAGATACAAGGATAGCACATCAGGCATAATAAGTGACCAAATTTTATGAATAAGACCAAAGTAAAATCAGTTCAAGAAAAAAAGATAATAAAAAAAAAAAGGGAAACCATTCCAATTGAGAATATTATAGTTTTGTGTGAGTTTACTAGAAAAATTCACCTAATGACATTGCGACTGCATAAGGATCTTTTGCTGCCAATTCAGAGATGATTTCTAAAGCATGCCTTACAGCAATAGGATCCGAGAATGAAATCCTGCAGTCAAAAATGGCAAACTAAGATGTTCAAAATATATAAAGGACTGCAAATTTAAATATAGGAGTTCCACATTGAAAGTACTTGTCTGTACCACTTAGAATTTAGCATCTAATAGTTTGTGGCTGTCTTCTTTAAAAGCCTTTAAAACCAGAGAGTAACTGAATGAAGCAAAAACCTTATATTTTATTTTAAACCATTATAGATATTTTTGTGTAGATGAAACCAGTTCAGCAAAACTTGGTTGCTGTATGCAAAACTTCATGGACGATATTGATGGTTACCATCGTTTGTTGAAGGCTGTAACACTTTTGCCGCGACAGCAGCCTAGTTGTGTGATAATTTTGGAGGGCAACTTGTATTTTGGTTTTTCTTACAGAGTTTGCTGTGTTGGCAAGTCTGTTAATGGGTTTAGGTCAAGAATAAGTTCACTTGTAAATTAGAGAAAAAATATAGATTAGCAGGTTGAGTTAGAGTCATCATAAGGCCCTTTTTTCTGGTATAAGGCTGTTTTTGTACTTATGTTAATTAATAATCTCTCATGATAAGTTCTAGAGAAATCAATGAACTAGTTCTTTGAGGGTTCATATTCCAAAACCTGTACTCATTGTACTTATGTGTGTTCTCTGTCCTATTGAGGTTCAATTTACAGAACCTGTTTTTGCGGTTAGTACTGTGTCTATGTTGTCAGTATTCTCTGCCCCACAATTTTTCTACATGTTTCATTTGAATCTCAGCAAAGCTTGGAACTAGAGGACTAAAGAAAAGATGGAGATAGAGAAGCAACGAGACTCAGTAAGCCTAAATATTGACATGGTTATCCCAACTTCAATCACTACGAAAACAGAAACAGAAGCACAGTTTTGGAAAACAAAAAAACCACATGCTGCTAATTTATCCAAATTAAAGCAGAGAAACCAGATCCTTGAGAAAAAACACACTTATCATGCATGCACAAGTGTTGGCAATTTCCAAGGATACTAAGCTACCCTTTTGGGAACTCAAACTTGCAGGTATTCAAATTCTATTTTGACAATTCTCATTTTTAGAAAGGTATAATTGACAGAATTCAGTTTTTTTAAGTATAGAACTGAAATTCTACAAAAAGTTGCATGATTTTGCAAGAATTCAATTTATTTGATGTGAAGTTTGCTAGAAAAACCCAAAATTTCTTTATTTGAACTAAATGTGTCTTTATACATAACAGTAAAGTGCAAAAAAAAAAGTATATTCATTTTTTTTTATTCCAAATGATGGAATTCAAATTAATACATATGGAATTCAAATTAATTTCATTACTCCAAAATTTATTCCAAACGCATGAATATTATCATTAGTTGAATTGAATTCTATTAATAAAATTCACTTGAATTGAATTCTTCCACATGATTTCTTTCAAAACGGACCCTAAATCAGAACTTTTACTAGCAAAAGAATCTGGAGACTGAAATAAGAGGGTAAAGGACACAATCACTTCAAGCACCAAATTTTCTCAATCAAAGGCTAAACCATGAAGCAAGGATACAGATACATCTGACGCATATGATTGAGATTCTGGATGCAACAGTTTTGACAACTCTTTAGATTAAGGTTAACAATGTGCAAAACATACCAAACAATTCAAAGTCTCACTCCTTCACCTTATCCATAACTTATGTCAATTGATTCGGGATAAAAGTCATCAGAAGCCTCTCCCTGCCCCACAACAAAACAAGTTGAAAACCCTTTGGACGCAGTTGATGCGGTTAACAGGGCTACCTTGTACCATTATATGATAGCCACTGGTCAACAGGGCTTATATATACATAACATCAAGAGAGTCCAGAGAGGATTGCTAATGCATGTTTTGCTTCCAACAAGCTCGTCAATTTGATCCTTTAAAAATTGTCGTTTCATAAACTATAAAAGACCCATACCAGGAGAGAAGCAGCGAGAGAAAGAGACAACGATAGAGAAGCCAACCTATTCTGGAGCAGGTTGATTCAGAAGATAAAAGCATCAAGTGCTTCTCTTCACAAAGTACATAATTTGTCAAAATTAAGGGAATTATGGATTACAGTACAATGAAGAATTAGTGTAAAAGGGAAATGGTATGTTAATATAATCATCTCCTTTGAGGTTTAAATTTATAACTACTAAAAAATTTTAAACTACCATCGAAGATTCAAGATCCAGAGCTAGGATTATGAGGTCAAGATTTCTTATGTTAAGTTAGCATATAGGTGTTCAATGATTTCCCTAGTTCTTTCAACTATAAAAATACCTTTTTCTTCCAATTAAACAAGGAAGTATTCTGAATTTTCAATTAGTTCTATTGAAATCTACTGCTAAGAGGATGATTGCTTGGTTCCTAAAAGGAAAATATGGTTTGCGAAGAGAGATGGAAATTTTACATGCAATAATTTTTTTTATGTTATACTTCCAAATATTCAGCTAATCTTTTTTGCTACCAGATTTCATCTTCATTGATAAATGCTAATATAGAAATCTTGTGTCTGTGCGTGTGTCTGTCCATAAGAGCTAGACCAGAATAACATACTGATATTTGCATTGTTTCAAGTAGTAAATGTGCCTTATATATTCAGTATCATAAAACTAACAAAATAATGTCAACCTAACATATGTAAGTAAGAAATGGTTTACACAAGAATAAGAGAACTTACCCCTGTACAGCACGTTGCAAAAATGCTGGGTTTCCAGGATCCAAAGGAAGCCTTCTCAATGCACTTAGCGCAGCATATTGCAAATTACTCCGTATGATAGACTGACAAAGATCAATCATTTAATTCAAAATAATACGTAAACATATGAATGGAAGCTTATTTTTAGTAAAATGAGTTTATGCCTCTTCCATCATTCAATTATATGATCCAAAATTATGTCACAAGTTTTACCAAGAGTAAACTAGGGAAAAGCGAGCAATCTAGCCCCTATAATCAACTGGCACATAATTATATAAAGTCAACAACAATCACATGTGCTACTGTGTGGTCAAAATAAGTAAAATAACAGAAAATGAGATGGAGAAGAGAGAGAAAAGGAGCTTCGTTGCTTTAGATCCTTCAAGGTGCCTTGCTTTCCTCAGTTAAGCGGTCTCATCTTTAAAGAGGCATTGCTAAAATTCAAATTTGTGAAGGGCATTACAGCTTTGTTCTTTCAGCCTCAATAGCTACAAATTTAATATGCATAAATATCGTTAGAAAACTACAAATCAGACTCTTAAGATTATCTTGTTCTTCCTTTGGGTTTGCAGCTTCTAGAATTTCCAACTTTACCCCAAGAGTGGCTGGTGTTGGGGAAACAAGGAAAAACCAAACAAAATCAATCAATATAGTTAAGTCAAGGGCAAGTTCAAAATCCTCAACTTCACAGCAACGATTATAAGATTTTGAGGATGATTTAAATGACATTGATGTGGAAGAAATTGAAGGATATTTAAACTACTGGTGATGATGATGAAAAAGTTGACTTGCATGGGAATATCTAATGACAACTTATAGGCAATTTTAGTATTTTCAGCTGTATTCATGGATTTTTCAAGCAGTTTTTTAGATTAATATTTTATGGTTTATCAACAACTTTGGATATTTTAAATGGTTAAGATTCGACCATAATATGTCAAAGAGTAGAGTTTTCATACAAAATCACATGGATGATTGTAATTGCTTGTATTAAATATTACATTAACTCCTTCAACATACAATTTATAGGTAACAATTTTAGAGAGTATGCTCGATGTTTCAATCTAGCAAGCTGTTTTTTTTTTTTCCCTTCTTCTTTGTGCTATTGGCAATGGATAGACCTATCACCTTGAATGTATCTTTCACTTTTGAATACCCATCATCACATCAACCCAAAATGAATAATTGGGAATCATTTATGATCATTTAAAGACCTTTTTGGCCATCCTTATGACATGAAACTAATATCGTGCCAAAAACTTATGTGGAGTTTCAGCATGTAACATGAAAATTTTCAATGTGTTTCAAGTTCAAATAGTGAACTTATATGCATATGACTTAATAGTTTCAATTAAGCTACAATCTACCTAAAATTATAAGTCAAATTTTGACTTAAAATTTACGTTGAACATAACCACTCATTGGGTATTAAACAACATCGCAATTTATTTTTCAGCCATTAATTTTCAATTCCACAAAACACACTTTAGTAGAGAAATAGTTCTCAACAACATTGCTAAAGACCCAACAGAATTGTATTCATTGTTCAGTGTCAAAGATCACTAAAGCAGGAGAAAGGCTACCAGTAGCTCAAAGACATGCAAAGCGATAGCATGATAAAAAACCAAACAGCATGTAACTATTTGCTGATATTTTTACCTCTTTATCACCACCTTTAGCCCCAAAAACGCCTTTCTTCCGTTTTTGAGGAGTATCAGCAACCTGAAAATTAATATAAAACTTTAAAGCATGACTTCACAGGGAATATATAGAACAAAATAACTAGGGAATTTGTAATATAAAACAACCAACCATCATATTTCAGAAAATACTAATATTAAAATTAACCATGAATTACAAAAAGTACTTGGGCAGCAATCATGCGTTGCAATAGACATTGAAAGGCCTCAAATGAAAAGTAGATATTTGTGGTGCAAGCTTAATGTCACGTTATTCAAGGAACTATGACAAACTAATGAATAGAGTTTAGCCACTTTAGTTCCTATATATAAGAACAAAAGAGATGTCCAAACTTATACAAACTACCATGACATTAAACTTATAAGCCACACAATGAACCTTGGAGAACAAGTAATAGAGAATAGACTCGGGGATATTCCAAAGGTTTCAAAAAACCAATTTTAGCTTTATGCTTGGTAGAACTACAACAGAGGCTACTTTTTCACTAAGAAGATTGATGGAAATTCATAGGGAAAGGAAGAAGGATCCATCCAGATATGGTTTTCATTTGACCTAGAGAAACATATGATAAAGTGGAGAGAAAAGTACTATGATGGGTATTCAGGGAAAAAGAGAGGTGCAATCACAAGTGTGAGAAAAGTTGGAGAGGATACAAAGGAGTTCCTCATAGCTACAGTGTTACATTAGGGATATTCGTTGAACCCATACTTGTTTACCAAGTTATGGTGAGCTAACAATAGCATGCGAGATGATATCGACATTGCTTCCATTTGATCCAAAATAATAAAGAATGCCAAAGCTTAGCATGTATGCTGATAAGCTAAAGATCAACTTAGAATTTAGGCATAATTGCTGCTTTTATGTCACCTTTAATTTCATTTCTTCCCATGTTAACTTTGTAGATAACGAACTTCTACAAGGAAAAAAATTATTATGCTAGCCCAATGGAAAATGCTAGGATAATGTATAGGAAGTAGATGATGTGTCTAGCACACTTAAACATCATCTCCAGTAGCAAAGCAATACAATTGCAGTAGATAAAATGAACGCATTGTGTAGCGAACAATAGGTGCATGTATAGACCAATGCCAATGTTGACAAGAACCTCTATTGAGATTTGACAATTTGCTACGTTCTCTCGAATATATCTTGATATTTTGGAGGGAAGATTGTTCTAGGTTTTCTATGAAAGAGCTTGTTGTTGTAGCATGTAAGTGGTATCAGGTAGAAGTTAGTTTTACTTTAAGTTACAAAGTTATTAAATCAACTAAAGTAGGTTATATGTATAGACTCCACTATACAAGAGTTAAAACAATGAATGAAATGTAAACCCTATTGAGATTCAATTCTAGAACTTCTTTGAGTTGTGATGCGTGAGTGCATTCTCTGCTCAACCATTCCAGCCAACACAAAGAATATGCAATTGGATTCCAATTGGTTACTTGGAGTAATGACAATATTGTTTTGGGTATCGAGCAAGAGTCAACTTCAGGGCAACTAATAGCAATTCAACGAAGGTTATGGGTTTTATACCACAGTTAGCTGGAATGTGGTACACTTTAGGTTCTAGTATGGGATGGGACGAAATACACCACTTAACTTAATGTGTGGTAGTATGCAATATGTCAATTATACATAATAGTACTTGGGTCAATTTTGAACTCCTTTTGAAATATTATAATATTATAATGGATTTTACCATAATCTTATTTAGCACAATAGACAAAATTGATATTAATGGGTTGAATATTAATCGAGTAATTTCACTTCCACATTAGTCAAACTTTTAAATGAAACATTGGAATAAAATTCCTCTCTATAAAAGTTAATTTATTATACTTATGAATAAACATTGACTGACAAACCAATAAGCCTTTAAGATAAAAATATTACTAATTATTCTCAATTAACATTAAATTGTCTAGATATTAGGAAAGATGTTATCTTTAAATGTTAATTAACCCCAGAAAATAGGCCAAACTATTGATATTTTTCCCGTCAACTTCCCTAGATACGTTAATCAACACTAGAATATTAGAAAGACTAGTTTTATCACTTAATATTAAACAGCCTAGATATTAAGAAGAGCCCAAACATCTCTCCTCCTCGTATCCTCCATTCTTTTTTTATTACTTAATTGTCAGTTGTCAAATTTCACAATCCAGTACATGTATCACACATTCTGAACCACAAAATTACCACAACCCGATACATGCACCCCAGATCATGGTACTTTGAAAAGGGGCAACCTAGTAGTTAACTATGCATTAGGGGAGAGCAAACAATCGGTTTGGTTCAAACCGAACCGGGCCAAGGTGAAAAGATGTAAACCAAAATTTTCAGACTTGAAACCGAACCAGTTGGTGTCTCAACTGGACCGAAGCAACTAGTTTTTGCCATATCAGTTTAGTTTTAAGCCCGACTTGGTAATTTCAGTAAAACTGAGCCGAACCAACAGTAATTTTGATTCAAATCGAACTTCCCTTGAGCAAGCTGACTAAAGTGATCCTTGCAATAACATAAGAGCTTTCAAAAGAAGGAAGTCTCTCACTTTTGCCAAACTCTTGAAGCATAACTAATATGCCAATTCCATCCCCATTCCATTACCCAAGTCAGTTGACATCACTCAACTACATTAGGTGCACAATAGATTGAACTGCAAAAGAATGATATTATCAAATATCCTTTCTTTAAAATGGGATAAAATGAAAACCACAAACAACTGGACAAGCTCTCGACTACAGGGCAGGAATTCCGATGTTGCAATTTATCACAAGCAATTTTCAATTCATCATAAGAGATCCATTACTTGCATTAGAATTTAAAATTAGAAACACTTCTAAAGATCCTAAAGCCAAATCCAAATTATTGGTCCATGGCTACATGAGATTGTTTTATCTTATTCTACACATTAGAAATTTCACATGAAGTTTCTGTTCATAAATATAAACATGGAGGGCAAAAAATAAAGCAGTTCATTCCCTCAAGGAAAGATCTTGTAATGCTAAACATTATCAAGATAGTGCCTCAAATTGAAACCAATGAGATTTTACAATACCAATGCCAACCATATTCTATTTAACTAGGCAAAACAAAAGCAGCAATCTTCCCAATGGGATTCAAACATCAGTTTCCTAGCAAGTAAAAACACAATACCATGCAGCATGCAAAATAAAATATTAACGGAAGAAATTGCAATGGGGCAAACCTTATCAAGAATAGCAAAAACAATTTCATACAATCTAGATAAAATATCAGTATTGCTTGCAGAAGCATTGGTGAGAGCCTTCAAAGCTTGCAACCTCCGAGCATGAACTGCAGGATACAAAATGACTATATGTAAAAAGCTAACCCAAACAGAATATCAGATAACTGTCTTTCCATCCTTAGAAGCCCAAACAGGCAAATAGTAGAAAAAGTTTTATATATAGCACCAAAATCCTTCAATCTCATGATATGTTTCCTCTTGCACCAAAAACAATATCAAATCCAGAAGCCTCAAGTCTTTTTCTGTGTAGCAATGCATTCTCATAGTTCAACAATCATTGCTATGAAATGGCAAATTAGTGTAATAATAAAACCAAATATACTGTCTGATGACAAATTTGTCAATTACTTCTGCCCTATCAACTATTTATGTTGACATAGTTTAACCACAAAAAGTATGATAGAAAGTTAAACTTTGTCAACCCAAACTATCAGTTCCATTGAATTTCTTAAAATGTAAATTTTAAAATGATGTGGAAGTAGATAACAAAGAATGGAAAATAAAGAATCAGCAATCACATAAGAAAAATAAAGGATCATTTTCCAAGAGGAACAGCAGAAATGTCTTCCCTAACAAATTTCAAACTGAATTTCTGTGATTTTATGAATCAACCAGATTTGATCTATAGATGCAAGCGTAGGGACCTGCAACATAGGCCCTCACAAATTCTATAGTAAATAATGGCCTTCCTTTAGCATCCTCAAGCTTAGATTGCAATGATAGTGATATAATTTTGTTCCATGAGTTAAATGAATTTTTAGTAAAAACGTGACAGCTCAAATCAAAAGTGTGTGTGCGTATACACACACACGCACATGCATTAAGGAAGAAAAAGAATAAATGCAACACCCACAACTCTGATATAAAATCTACAACTGCCTACTTGCATAGCATCATATTAGACAATATGATGACTTGATACACACGCGGGCGCGCGTACGAGCACGTGCACATGCATTAAGGAAGAAAAAGAGTAAATGCAGCATCCACAACAACTGTGATATAAATCTACAACTACCCACTTGTGTAGGGCCACATTAGGCCATATGATGAAAGCATGGCCAATAAAGCATTCCTGTGACACAATGTCCCTTTTGAATTGAATACCTTCGATAAGACTGATGATCCAAAAGGACATATCACTAATTTCAAGGGTTTAGCCAAAAGCAACACCTAGTCTTTACCACTACTGCAATTTCAAATTGTGGCAGAAAAGCCCAAGTCAAAAAACCAAATTTCAGTATAATAATTTAAGATGCTCTATAGTTCTCAGAATGCAGGCAAGATCTTTTTAAAATTTTTTAGGTAGAAATCCTGATCAGGCAGTTTCATATATTTTCATTTGTGCAAAATGATGAATATGGAACTAAGTAAAATTTAGTATATCTAATAAAAAAAACCACATTATGGTGAGTTTGCCAAGGTTTGGTAACTTCCTCTTTTAAAAAGGGGAAGTCACTTTCCTTAAAAATGGCTGAGTTTTCTTTTGAGCAGAAAAATATTTTTTATTGACTTATTTTCTAGGGTGTGCCAAACCCCAGAAAATGCGAAAAAAGTTTTCTAGGAAAATACGTTCGGCAAAATGAACAGCAATATTCTAAATGTTTAATTACAAGTGTGATTAGTAGTCTTACATTTTTTTTTTCTCTCTTTGTATAGAGACAAAAGAAAAAAGTCCTGAAGTATGAGATTAGTTTCAATTTAGGCCCAAAACTCAGTCTTATAAAATATTACAATTTAAATTCTAAGAATTTTAAAAATTTCAATTATAATATTTTTAACCTTTTTCCCTTGAATCTCGATATTTTCTCTCCCTAATCTAGCAAAATTAAGTGTTTAAATAAAATATCCATTGAATAGACATGATTATATGTTCAAATTATACAGAAAATTATTGCTATTAATTATACTTACAAAACTTTATAGACAACAATTATTAATGTATGAACACGCCTGTGCCCTGCACCTAAGCTCCAGGACCCCTTGTTTGTGCCTTTTAACTATGAAAACATAAATTAGAAGTTGCTTAATATGGTTAAAACCTGTATTCAATGATATATCGGCAAATTTTAATCACACTTTTGAATTTAAGAAACGTCAAAAATAGAGCACCAACTCTTTAAACCATTGAGAGGAAGACAGATTTTACAAGAAGAGTTGCACAAGAAACATGTGATTTTGCATTTAATTGCAACACCACTCAACATCCAGAAAGAAAGCCTAGTTCCATAGTAAAACTGTCAACACTGAGGTTAACCTTAAATGTACTACACAATAAACATCATATAAATAACTCCCTTGTCTTGTACATAATGGCGCACATCAAAATATAAATAAATAAATACATAAATAAAAAAACAGCATATCTCATACCAAGCATTCAAAATATCAAATGAGATGACTAACCCCTTACATTCATTATCAGCATTCGAGGATTCTACTGACAGTTGTTCTACTATTCTTGGTACAACATCAGCTCGGGTCACTCCACCAACAGCATCAATGTCAGCTAGAGCATCCCAATTAGGAGTTGGGATCCCACCACCTGAACTCAGACCTTGCGCACCATTGTCTGATAAAATTCTGGCCAAGTAATAATAGACATAGCGTAGGACTGTCCTATCTTCACACTGTTGATCCAACTGTAAAATTGAAATGAATCATGTATTATTAACTACCATTGCTTCACCCAGACAAATATTTTCATCAAAGGCGCTTCAAAAATCTATTATCAATATCAAATTAAATTAATCTGCAAAGAACTAGAGCAGTAACTGCACTATAAAATCAGGAGTTCAAAATGCTTCAAACAAAACCATCAAATTTAAATCCATTTAAGAACATCAGTCTAACTTGTGTCTAAGATCTAATAGCGTAGATTGACAGCTTTAAGGTGTAAAACTTAAAAAAGCGTGCCTGTGCACGCGTGTGTGTGTGTGAGAGAGAGAGAGAGAAGCACAATAAGCTACTGCTCATGTAGCCATTGAGTAATTCAAATGGCATCTCAAAACATACAATAACACTGAAATCACAAAATCATTAAATTTGGGATAGGCTAAACTCCCATAAAAGAATTTACCAAACCATAGAAGGTAGAAATCAAGATCAAAGATTAACAAACTTTAGGATTATGATCTAGATTAAGCTTGCAGCCATAATGAAATATAATGTAATATCACAAATTCATCTTTAGTTCAAACATTAATCCAAAAAATGCATTGATTATGGCATACCAAATACAGCCTAAATGTTTCAGTTCATGTTTCCATGCATTACAATGGCATAGAGGTTAATTTAGTTTCGTTTAGATTTAAGAGTTTATTTTCCAACTTTGCTGAGACAAGGTGGTTTCAGATCCTTAGGGTCTAGGTATACTCTTTTGTTTTCCTTGGCATCCCATTTTTGAGCACCTGATGGACTAGGAAGGTATTTAACTATTTATCCTTTCAATTTTCTATAGAAGCCACAAATCCTACTAGGATAGGGGCTAAGTTACACCAATTCCTCAAGGTTTTTAAATTATTTTCTGGTCTATAAACAGCCATAAAAGAGTATTTTCTGGTCTATAAATAATGTACAAATTCTCTTATCAATCAATCAGTCCATAAAAGAGTATTTTCTGAAGTTCTGCTTCTTTGAATTATATAATGCAATATACCCTAAGAGTGACACCTCCAAAATGCAGGGTGTGATTGATTGCCATGGGATTGCAGAGTGAAGTTTAGGACCTTTTGCATTTCTTAAGTTTGGAAGTACCTTCTACACCCTTAAACCCTCTCCTAAAACCTTCTTTATTTTCCTATCAAATTACTGAGTTGATTCAAAGAACCAAATCTGCACCAAAACAGCCCAATTCTTGTATTCTCTCATTCAATTTTGATAACAAACCATAGCCTTTTTTGCTAACCCTAATTGCTCATGGAGCCCTACCTTTTCTAGCTTTCAGATAAACCTAAAGCATGTCATATCGAATTTGCACAATGCAACGCATGAAGAACCTACTAGAAACACAACAACAAGCTAGAAGAAATAAGAAATTGTGGGAGGGAAAAAAAATGAAGTATAACATACCATAAGAAGTGACGGTGCCAATGACGGGTCAACTGAGTTGTAAACGGCGAGCTTGGGAAACACATGATGTACTAATTGCTTTTGAGAACTTTTCTATTAATAAACCAAACAACAACGCACATAAGAATCACCTAAAAGCACGCCAAAATCACACAGAAATATAAAGACGGTTCATGGATACCTGATCAGAAGTAGCAGCTAGTTCATGGATACTCCTAGCTAGCTGTGAATAAGAAACTGGCTGCAAAGATAAATGAAATTGCACTGAGCTATAAGCACCAAAATGGCCCAAAGAAGCAAAAATTTCCAGGAAAGATTAATATCATAACAATGTACTTCTAAATATAGATAGGCATGTTTTAATAGTCACTGGTAAGCGTTTCAATTTCTCAGATACACATGTATATACAATTGATCAAAACAGAAGAAAGACTGGAGAGATGGTTAGATTGGGAGAGGTAAGTTAACGGACCTTCTTCTTTTGTTTCTGAGGAATGATGTTTGTTTTCATTGGATGTAAAGCAGCTTTAGCAGCTGAAATGGTATCGCTTTGGATCTGCAAAAGCGTCGCTCTCTTTGACTTCCTCTCTCCTAACGTCGTCTTCCCTGACGATGACGATGTAGATGTCGTTGTTACTGATCCCGTCGGCAGCTGCGAGGCTGATGCAGGTGCAGAAACCGGAGGAGCAGTCGTTGATCCCGATGTTGCGGCCGACGGATCCGCCGTTATCAGATCCATTAACGTCGTCCCCGATGAATCCTAAAAAGAATAGAAAACAAAATGACCAGAATGGCAAATTTGATTATTGAGTGATTTACGAAGTGTGAAATTTTCTAGGGAAAGAGAGAGGAACAGGAATACTTACAGCCATGGTAGGTTGGTTGATTCGTGAGCGCCCGGTTGTTACCACCACTGTGTCTGTATATCCTTACCTGATAACAAAAAAGAAAATTGCGGAAAAGACGAAATTATTTAAGTAATCTCACTATTTGGTCAAATATTTAGCGCATGCTTGAGGGTTCATCCGTCATACTAAGTAACTAATTATATGGTTTAGCCGTTAAATTAGGAGGAAAAGACGAAAATATCCTCAGACGTCAAACCCAACATCAAAAGTCTCTTCTCCCTTCACCGTAGCACAACGACCTTTTAATATGCCATTTTTCATCTCAGCATCTCAGCTTTGATCTAATCAGTCTTCAAATATATATGTACCCAAATAATAAATATTAATATATTAAAAAACAAAATCTTTGACCAGCTAACAGTAATAATCTACAATTTAAAGAAAAGAAAATAAAATAAAAAACTTAAAAAGGAAGACGCTGCGAGACGGAGTATCTCCGGTTAATATTTTCGAGGGCCCTTCTTCATCTCAAATATAAACTGTTCAAAACCATCATTAGCGCTAGGCGACGTATCCCTATCGAACCTGTCGAAGCCGCGGCGCCGGAAGGCACAAACAGTGATTACGTGCCGACAAGGTATTGAAAGCTGCGCAGGCGAGTAAGGAGCGGTGGTTGCCACCATGGTCTAGTTGTGTCACACCAGAATGATGAATGTGCTTTGTTGGAACCCATTTCCAATGATGTGGCGTTGAGGTGGGTAAAAAATTTCCACATTAATCATTTTCAATATTGAGAGGTGGGTAAAAACTTTTCACATTACCCATTTTCAATAATGAAGACATTCTAGCTTGTGAATCGTATGAAGCAAAGTGAGGTGATAGATACACACAGAAATTAAGAATGAAAAATATTTGAATATGAAAATTTTTTAATGTTGATAAATGAAACATATTATGGAGAATGACTAAAAAGGGTGTGATTTATTCAATTAAAATTTAGTAGTGAAATTATGAGTTCAACATATATTGTGACACCGACAATAACTTCGCTTTTATGATTTTATATAAATTATAATAGAATTTTTATTATAGTAAAATTTTAAGTTATGATAAAATAAAATATAAGAGAACAAATATAAAAATTTAAACAATATTATAATTATAATAAGTTCATTGCAGCGGTAAAATGTTGAGTAAGGAGTAAAATGTAATAAAATAGTAAAATTTTGAAATTAGTATATATATCAATTTAATTTTTAAATATATAGGTTATAATTGCAAGGAAGTGAAATAGCTGGGACAAATTTGACCATTAGGCCTTTATTTTTATTATATTATCTTTCATTTTTCTATGATTTTCTTTAAAAATAGAACGCAATTTGCAAGAATTTGATCAACCTATTGGAAAGACAAATAAATAAATAAATAAGATTATTAAGTAGATGTTTATATGTGGCATATGATTACACAATTGAGATTTATACGTGGAATACATACTTTTATTTCTGAATTTTTACTTTAATTATATGTTATTCTGAATTTTGCGATTTACCTATTATGTACCAATTTTTATATATTTTTATTTTAACTATATGCTATTCTGAACTTTGCAATTGACCTATCATCTACCAACTTTTATTTTTTGATATTAATATGTGTTCCGTCGCACTTAAGAGATTTGGTATTTTGAGTGAAATATAAACTCTCTCACTTTGTTTATTGAGAATATAAATACTTATATACAACTAATTATATGTATAAATATCTTACTATCTAATAATCCTAATACCCTCTCCTCAAATTGAGCATGTCAATGCTCAACTTGTACATAGATAAAAACCTATTATATATAAATCCTATATATGTACAATTTTTTTAAAATGCTATTTCTTATTAAGCACCAAGTTCTAGAAACCAAAAACCAATACCACACAACACCCATCTTTATAGTCTTCACAGATCCACACTCAAATGAATCTACAAGCTGAATGTTTTGTGCAATATTATCACCAGAGTTAGCTTGTACCTCACCTTCTGCATGCAATATAAACAATTGAAGGGGTTGTTGTCCACCATTCTCTCCATTACTAAAAAATTTGAATCTTTATTCCTATTCTTATGTAAAAAAGACCCATCAACATCACTTTCACATAAACCCAATTGAAGTACATAATCAAGGGACTGTAGTATAAGTAATGAGACAGCATATAATCATGTCACGATGATGAATATCCTTCCTCTGTACTACTCTCATTTTTCTTATTCAAACCTTTCCCCAGTCTATCTACAATGGTATTTAGCTCCACAAAATCATCATATAACTAATCCAAACTGAGAATACCTACGAAGCATTTCTTTATTGAAGTTCCAACTGGATAAAATAGAAATATCCTTAAACAAATCTATAAAATGAACTTTGAATCCATGAATTCCATAAACCAGCACAGATACAATAAATTCCTTCGATTTTGCATCACATTCCCTTGATTTCATATTACCAATGGTCTTCGAAACATCCATTTTGCATTATAGGGCCAACTGCTCCCTCAAAATATTGTACAACTGATTATTTCAATAGTAATACTTTCCAAAGAACAACACTTTAAGCTTTGGAACTAGGTTCTCCATATCCTAAAAGCTATGGATTTTTTTTATTATGTTTTACTGAATAATTTCAGGTTGCCAAGCAGAAAATAAACAACAGGAAATATGAAAAAAAAAAAAAAAAGAAGAAATCAATGAGTGAATGAGATAATTTTGAGTTTGAGCGTGAAAGAAGAGGCAGAAAATAAAAAACGTAAGAACAAGATTTATAAGTATGAAGAGATTAACAATGATCAACGGTCAAGGTCAACAAATTCAAAAGACCAATCTAAACATCAGGTCATCAAAGCGGAAATACTCCACATATCATGTAATCAATGATAAGGTAAAATGTGAAACACTCCACCAATCAATCAAGGTAATGCTTGATTCTATTGAATCTAAGCACAAATCAAAATATATGAGGGATAAAAACCTTAAAATCAATGGTAATAAGAGGGATTAAAACCCTAAAATCGAAATTAATCGACCAATAAACCTCAAAGTAGAGCCAAATATTATAAACCTAAGAGAATAATCTTAAAGGCAAATCAATCAAGGTAAATTCCAGAAAAAATGTAGAATCAAAGTAGAAATTTCTGGCAAACTCAACCAGAAACCAAGACAATATTCAATTGAATTGAAATGGCATCAATGAAATCAACAAGTTAAATGATGAAACAATGAAGAGACTAACTCTGATTTGGATGCGTAATGATGATTTAATTTATTTTCTCACATGATATACGGAAAGAACAAATCGATTGAAAAGAATGAAATGGAGAGAAACGAAAGTAAACGAAATAAGAAGACCGAAAAAGAAACTTGAACAAATTTGGAAAAAACTGATGAAGAAACCATAAACTATTGATCCAATAGAGGAGGAAAACAATGGAAAACACAAGAAAGCAGTGAAAATATGAAATAAATATGAGTAATTATTTTTGTTTTTACTTTTTGGGAGAGAGAAAGAGGCTCTGATATCATGATGAGATCTGGTATTTAGGTAAAAAATAAACTCTCTTTCACTTTGTTTATTGAAAATATAAGTATTTACATACAATTAATTATATGTATAAATATCTTACTATCTTATAATCCTAATACACACTAAAAAGGTGAAACATGGCCTCAAATGTAAGTATGAGCGCGAAGACCTATTATACCTATTATTTATCAGATGTATCATAAATGATGTTAATTTTGGATCTCCTGCACTTATTGCGAGTGCTTTTTATCATAGGCTATCTCTCTTCAACTTCATTTCCTTCGATCTAATATATGAATCTCCAAAAAGTAATTCTTAGGGTTCAAATTCACAATGAAATCTTCAATGAAGTAATAATGTACATAATCTTAACTGCAACAATGGCAAACTATCATGTTCAAGGTTTTTTTGCATACATACGAACCCAGGAAAGAGGTCCTTTGGTATGAAAGAGGTTTTTTTTCATTCATGCTATGTCTTAATTCTAGAAGTCAGTGGCTTGTAACTTCTTCCAATGGTTGGATCCACCAATACACAAACACAAACGCGTACAATTAGTATTAGTAAGGCGAATAAGGGATTTTGAAGAAAATTTGCATTTGAATTTTTACTGAGATCTCTTGTGGTCGGAAGGTCTCGAACCTGAGACCTCTCATTTTCTACATAAGTGAAAAGACTAAAATATATTAAGTAAAAAAGTAAAAGTAAATAAGAAATAAAACACATTCTAAATATGAAAATATGTGAACTCAATCAGAAAATCCAGAAATTAAATATGGAAATCTGAAAATTAAATGTAGAAACTAGATATGCATATCTTCAAATTAAGTATAAAATCTGAAACTAAATATGAATATCTAGAAATTCAAGTAGAAAATCTAGTACATTAATGGGTGAATTCAAACCAAAAGGATAGTCAAACCAAACATCCTCTACATTACTATATAAACGTATGGACTAAGATAACCAAACAAATACACTTTTGGTTCTACTTGCCTTTGCAAGACTATAATACCTCAAAATAGCAAGATAACCAAAACACTCCCTTTTTTATCCTTACAGATAATGAATTCATTTCAACTTCAAACGCCTAAGCCTCAGGCTCAAACTCAAGACTCAGCTAAAAAAAATAGAGATCCTGTAAAAATGGAAGAAGCACAGCTGGTATTCGTCCCTGTCCCTGGTATGGGCCATCTTATATCCATGGTGGAACTGGCAAAGCTTCTTCTTAACCGCCACCACCAACTGACCATCACTGTCCTTATCATGAAGCTATCAAATTATGATTTCAATGTTATTGAAAATTATACTCAATCAGTTGCAGCCTCCACTTCTTTATCAAATCGAATCAGATTCATGGACTTACCCAAAGATGAGCCTGAAGTATTTGGTTTTTCTTCTTTTATTGAGAGGCAGAAACCTCATGTCAAACAAATTGTTTCTGAGATCACAAAAAATGAGTCTAATTCGCCTCGACTCATTGGTTTAGTGCTTGATATGTTCTGCACGCCGATGATAGATGTTGCTAATGATTTTGGTCTTCCATCTTACATTTTCTTTACTTCAAGTGCAGCTTTTCTTGGTTTCATGCTTCATATGCAGGTGATTTGTGATGAACAAAAAGCTAATCCGACTGAGTTGAAGGAATTGAACCCTGAGTTGGTAGTCCCCAGTTTGGTAAATCCATTTCCTACTAAGGTTATGCCCTCTGCGCTGTTAGGAAAAGAGATTCTTCCTCCTTTGCAAAACTTTAGAAGGTTTAAGGAAGTTAAGGGAATTATTGTAAATACGTTCTTCGAGTTAGAATCCTATGCCATTGAGTCTTTTTCTGATGGAAAAGTTAAAAACCTCTCTCCCTTGTATCCAGTTGGTCCGATTCTGAATCTGGGTGATGATGGAAGAAGCAAACATCAAGAAATCATGCAATGGCTTGATAATCAGCCTGCATCATCGGTGGTGTTCTTGTGCTTTGGGAGCATGGGAAGTTTGAGTGAGGATCAAGTGAAAGAGATTGCCAATGCACTAGAGCATAGTGGACATCGATTCTTATGGTCCCTACGTCGACCACATCCCCCAACAGGTAGAATGGAGGCTCCAAGTGACTACGATAATCCACAGGAAGTTCTACCTGAAGGATTCTTAGATCGAATGGCTGGGATTGGAAAGGTAGTTGGATGGGCTCCACAAGCAGCAATTTTAGCACATGAAGCTATAGGAGGATTTGTTTCTCACTGTGGATGGAATTCTATGTTGGAGAGCATATGGTATGGTGTTCCAGTTGCAGCATGGCCAATATATGGAGATCAACAATTTAATGCTTTTGAAATGGTGATTGAAATAGGATTAGCTGTGGAAATTAAAATGGATTATAGGAAAGACAGCGAAATAATTGTAAGTTGCGATGAAATTGAAAGAGGAATAAGGTCTGTGATGGAGCTGGATAGTGAAAAAAGAAAGAAAGTGAAGCAGATGAGTGAAAGAAGCAGAATGACTATAATGGAAGGAGGATCTTCATATATGTGGTTAGATCGTCTAATGAAAGATGTCATGGACAATATGTCATAATTAAAACATTCCCATTATCTCAATGGACAATATGCCCATCTTAGTCGAACAGTGAGCAGAACTACACCTTTTGTTTTTAAGTTAGACTTTATAATTTTATTTGTCATTTTTCTTTCCTTCCAATTTTGCAAATGTTGCCGGCCATGGTTCCAACTCAAGGATGTATTCTGCTTCAATTATCTTTTGCTTAGTTTAGAATGTTTAAGAATTTGTTACATATGCCAATCGCTCTCTTTTCTATTTTGACTAGAAACAAACACATCCAAATTTTTCTTTATCGTCAATCGCGGTGATAGATCTGCTATGCCCATATGTAAGGTTTTACAAAGAGTCTACTTCATATTCTGTACGTAAGAAAATAATGAGATAACTTGTTTGTATATAGATTCTGATGAATGATGATCCATTGACTTCTTTTTCATTCTCAATTAATTTTCTTTTGCTAATAACAAATTTTTATTTATTCATTGATGAATAATCCAGATTCCAAAGATGAAGTCCCTTATAAAAATTTTAAAATCTTTATTTTATTTTTGGTTGGTGGAATGGAAAGATGTTCATCTTGTGGCTTGTTTTCTGTTTAGAGGTTTGACCCGATCCAAACCTTATAGATTTGACCTTACCCAAATCACAGGGATACCCATTAATTTGCACGGGCCAGGCCGGATTGATCATAATTTTGACTATTATGAGGTTGGGTCTCGAAACCAACCCAACCTGAATTTGAACAGCCCCTGTGGTGTTTATACTAATATGATAAAAGCCTACACCAAGTGTACCAGAATCAAATCAAAAGTGTTGTAGAGTGTATTATATCGTTCCGGAAATCCCCATAAGTAACCATACTACAATATAAAATGTCAAAAACATGGCAAGAAAAACCATGTTAAAAGAACATATCCTTAAGCATTTATGCATTTTATCAAACAAGTGTACAAAATGTGCACAAGAGAAAGAAAGAAAGAAGGTATATAGATACTATGTTCGCCGTTACATTCCATTAAAGACATGAGATCATGAAAAGAAAGAGACTAACAAAAGACCACCCTTACAAAGGGCTTGTGCACAAAATGAGATTAAGAGTATATTTGGAAATTTTAATCTCATTAATGTCCTACTTTCATTCTGTGTAAGAGACAAATCCTTTCATTGTTAATCCTTCAAAACTTTTCATTTTATGACTGGACAAAAATCTTTTCTTTTTTAGGAAGAAAAAATGTGATTTTGAGATTTTAAATCATAAAATATTTTTATTACTTAAAAACTAAAAAATAAAGATCATTATTGTTGTCATGTCAAAATTTCGGATAGATTTGTTTTCAATACAAGTTCTCAATTGAGTCCTAATTTGGTCAAAAATTAATTTTGGGCGTACATTAGATGAACAAATTACTTGTAGCCAATAAAACAAACAATGGCAGCATTACCAAGAAAGGACAAGAATTTGCAACTTAAGGCCAACAGAGAAAATAACAGGTCTATTACATGACAGTTGAAGCAGCCAGCAAGGCAACTAAGCAAAAATTTACCAAAACTTCATACTACCCTTCAAACGGGAAACACGATATGCTTCACAAGTTGTCAAAGACAGCAAACTTACAGTACACTCATGGACATTATCTGACGAGCAAGACCCGGATCTTGCTGCAAAAGCTCCCTCAAGTTGTTCTCTACCTCTGCCATTTGCTTTTCTAAGTATTCTTTTGAGGTCTGTCCAAAGCACAATAGAATTGATTATTCCCTGAGAACTTAAATGAAAGATAGCTCCATTGAACTACAACTGTTAGACCAAAACTTATTCTGGAGGTTGTTTATAAAATCTTAGAAAATTACAGCAAAAAATTGTGAGCCTTCTCGGTGAATTACATTGCAATTCAATGAGTTCCATGATGTATGTATATAGTTTGACATGAACAAACTAAAAGTAGAGTCGGGAGAGAACTAGAATTGGGAAGAATTACAAAGTAACTGTTTCACACAAATTTTCCTTAGTCTTTCAATCACCATTACCTCCTTATATTTGAGGGAATTGAAGAGTTTATGGCAATTAGTCCTCAACAATTAGGGCTAGAATAGCGATTGTGATTGGAAAAACTTAAATTAATTGGTTTTAAAGAAAACCTCAGAATACAATTATGAATTGAAGGGGAAAATACAATACATAAAGTGACTATTGTTGTCTTAGTTAGGACGAATGCTAATTCTAGATTGAAAACTATTCCTTTTAATTAATCAACATACTTTGTTGGAACCTTAAATAAAGAAGGAAAACTGAAGACTTCCTAACTTCCTAATTAATTAACATACATTATAGGGTTCCTAGAAGGAAAACTACAAAACTTCCTAATTTAATTTGGATACTCTTGCATCACTATTTCTAAGGGATAATTACACAACTCGTGTCTGAACTTCTTTAATTTTTCTATTTAATATAGGAATTTTATTTATATAGTAGCAAGTCTTCATAGGGACAATTTGCTCAGTCAGGTATATTTGGCAAAAATTCTTCCAAGACTACCATAATATAACATTTACCTAAAAATTAAGAACCACCTTCAAGCCTCCACTGTTTTTTTATCTCTCTCACTTCCTTTTTTTTTTTTTTTTTCCTTTTTTTTTTTTTTCTCTATTAATTTTATTTCCTTTTCATAAAGAAAAACTTCCAAAAATTTTTTTACATTTATCCAAGAAAAGGAAAAATGAGAGATGATACCAATAAGGACAGAAAGGCAGAAATTGAGAAAAGATAAGCAGAATAGGGCATGGATAAAAATGGTTCCATTTTGAAATATTCCAGAACAAAATTCCAATTAAAATATGCCTAATTATATATATATATATATATATATATATAGATAGATATAGATATAGATATAGATAGATAGATTAGATAGACACACACACATGGTATACTATATATATATAGATAGATATAGATATAGATATAGATAGATAGATAGATAGACACACACACATGTATACTTGTTCAAACACTTGATTGTAAAAGAAATAATCTGAAATAGAAAACTTGAAAAATTTCAGGCACCAATAATGTAAGTATCCCCATTTAATTTCTCTCCAGAATTTTTTTTTTTTTTTTGAGGAATTCTTCTATCTGATTTCTACTTGAAAAATATCATGTTTTCCTTGTCTCCTTACCACTGCCATTCTAGAAGAAATCACCATCTCTCTCAAACAACTTACATTACATATGGCCTTGGCATCTAACAGAGAAATACTAGCAATAGATGTAGAAATCAAGCTATAGAAAACTTCCAGAATGTAAGAATAGAACAAATGTTGAGCAAAAACATCAGACAGGTCCTTTGTCGTGATTAAGTCTACTGCATAGAAGTTTTGTTAGTATATTGCATGTTGTAAGAAAATAATTTTCTTTGGTTTTTTAATTGTGCATGCATGTTTTTGTCAAAATGATGTACATAGCAGCAGTTATTTTCGGAAAACAAAGAAAAAAACAAAGAGAGAGAAAGAAAGACAGAAAGAAATGAGAACATTCATGGCTAATGCCACCATCAAAACCTAAATTTTGTTCGCTTACAAAAGCAAGGCCAAAGGGAAATCACTATATTAGCATACCTGAAATTGATAAGAAACTCAAACAAGTATTTGCAACAGCAAAAGAAAAGGTATCACAGGGAAAGCAGACAGGTGAAAAGTGGAATTGCTTTTCATTTACTACTGAGATATACCTGAAGTGAGGCTATTGCAGTCTCACTATCCTTGAGCTTTTGTTCTTGTTCACTCATTAAAACTGGCTTTGGCTCTAAGATAAACCTAGCCACACAAAACCCGGAGATAGAGACAGAGAGAAAGGAGAGGGGAGATGCATCAGAGTTTTCATCTATTCCAAATATCAAATAAATCATGAATTAGCTGAATTCATTTGGTTTGTGCAATACTCACGTTCTCCCTGCAAAGAAAAAAAAAAAAGCACCAGTGAACCCAGGAAGCCAAAATGTCAAATTTATAACTCATCTACCAATAGACAACAATTAATAGATGAGCCAAATTCCAGTTAAGAAACCTTACCCTAATTGATATAGAGATAAGGAATCACAGCAATGAGGTTCAAGTCCTTAATCAAAATGGTGGGTTTGACAATAACATACATCTAATGACTGCAGGTGTACAACACAAGTTTTTGGCTATTTACCTATAGACTTGTATGTATTTGTTTCATCAGGCAGTTGACGCAGTTCTTCCAATGTCAAGTAAGCACGCTTCTTTTCTCCCTCCTTGGTTCGCATCTGGTTTTGCACCTGAAATACCACAGTATTACTCAACTTCAGTGAGATTATTGAAGCTTACCTACATACAAATACTCACATTCTACCAAAATTATAAAAAGAACACAGATACTAATTAAGTATATAATCATACAAAAAGAAATACACAGCAGAAATTAAGAAAAATAAAATAAAATAAAACATGCCAAATGAGAATCACAAAGAAAAAACAACATATATACATAAATCTATTGATCTCATACAACAATAAAACCTAAACCTCACTCCCAAACTAGTTATTGAAGTCGGCTATATGAATTCTTTATTTCCATTTTGTTGTTCATAACTAAGTCCATACTAATAGCAAGAAGTAGGACTGAAACCGATTAATTGAGAAGTTAGCCACTTTTTGTTATATATTTAAAGTTTTATTATATTATAATATAGTTAGAAAGGCTGCATCGGGTCATTAGGACCTGAGATAAACATCCCCACCCAGAGGTAATAAGTAATAGGTTTTTTGAGACAACTTCCCTCCATCTGGTCCTAGGTCTACCTCTTTCTCTTCTAATACCCTCCACCGTCAATGTAACACACTTGCAAACCAGAGCACGCAGGGTCTATGTACTATATGACCAAAACTGTTGATCTCATAAATCAAGAAATGCCTAGGAGCTATATTCTTGAGCAAATTGGCAAAATAACATAATTTATGTATGAGGAACACTGCTCAAAGCATAAGGTCCTCCTCAACCACAATGTGATTCTCAAGAAATTGAGATAGTATATAGTATAACAAAATACTTTGAAGCATAAAGTTATTATCCTTATACCCAAGGGTATAACTGAAGCGTTCACGTTCAACAAAAATGTGTACCATTGACAAACTCAAAATTGATGTATTTCAAAACAATGACAGTGAACAATGATGGGTTATTTCGCTTCTTTTCATTGAAACCAATTTGTTAGGAAATACCAACAACAACAAACAAAGAAATCGAAAGAAATTTAAACTAGGAAAATAATTTAAGTTCCCAGTTGGTTAACTTAACTTTTCTTTTTTTTTTTTTCTTTTTTTATGGGAAAAAAAAGTTACTTTTGCGGACAACCAAAATCAATACTTGAAAGAACAAAAGAGTGACATCTTATATAAAGAAAAATTTATAATTCATTTTCTTTTTTCATATGAAAAAACAAATATTGAATGGTTACATAAGAGTGTAGTTTTTGATTGATCCATTCTCATAAAAAATTTGATGGAAAGTACATTTTGTTTAGAAAAGAAAAAAAAAAAAAAAAAAAAAAAATTGATGGAAAGTACATTTTTGTTAGAAAAGAAAATAAAAAAAAAAAAATTTTTTTTAAAAAAAAAAAAAAAAAAAAAAAAAAAAAAGAGCATACAGTTCGTGAAGGCTAAAAATCAGACCTAAATGGAGAATTAAGATCCATTTCACCTAAATTAAGAACAACATATAACTCCAGACCAGAACTAAGACATACAAAAAATTCCTAAATGATACTAATATCAAACAGAACAAAAAAAAAAAAAAGGTTACCTGCTTCAGTTTAGCTGTTGTTTCAATCATGCGACCCTGAATCTCTAGAAAAGCCTATATTGGTTCGAACATAAAATCAGAAATCAAATCAACTACGGCAATTTAACAAACAAGAACAAAGAAGATCAATATGGGAGAGAGGAAGTGAGATAAAAATTATTTATTACAGTCCTATTGGTCTCGTCGGCCATCGGGAAACTGGGTGTGCTATAATCGCCGTTTTTTTTTTTCTCTCTCTCTCTCTTTCCTTCTTTGAACTGGAAAGAACTGCGGGTTCAATCGGGAAAATTCGGAGAGGATCAACAAATACTGATGTGCCACATCCAACAGGGTTATACGGGTCGCTCTTGATCCGACATACACTCTGGTGGGTGTAATCGGGCTGAGAATGGAAATGAGTCAAATGACCTTTTATTTGACTTTTTTTTTTCTGGGATGAGACCTTCTATTTGAGTTAGTCATCTTCGTGTGTAATTTTTTGTATATGTTCGAAAAATAATTTATTTTAAAAAAATTCAAAGAAAATATTTTTTAAATAATTTATTTTTCATTATTTGATTGTAATTAATGTAAATTGTTAAAATATATATTATAAAATTTTAATTTATAAAATCATAAATATACTTATATTTTAAAATTTTTATAAAATGATAAATAAATTTTTCTATGGAAAAATGCTCATTTTTGCGCTTTAAACTTGAATTCAAAATAAAAAGGCCTCAAATGAACTTTTTTGGCAAGTTACACCCTAAGTTTGACACATCTGTTCATTTTGCTCGTGAATTTATCTAGTCAATGCGCATGATTATTGAAGACAAAGAAAAGAGGGTGAGTTATTAAATTCTTCCTTTTCCCTTTTGTATTTCTTTTTCTCCATGAAAAACACCCATCTCTCTCATATTCACAGGTAACTGAAAAGTTACAGGAAAAAAGATAACTTCATTTACCATGTCTGTGATTGTGTTTGTGATGCTTACCTCTGCAATCTCTATATAAATACACCTTATTTGCTTTCAGGTTTTGGTTTAAATATAACTTAGGTTATTGATCTCACAAAGAGATAAGTTTTGCAGGATTTCAAGTTTTTTGGGTCCGTGATTTGTGTGTTTGATATGAGTGTTAAGATATCAGTACATAAAGGAGCAGATTTGGTCAACACGTTTGGTTTAATTCTCTTGATTATGTATATATTTAACTCCGTGATTATTGTGTATATTAACTGTGTCAGGATATTTTGCCATTAACTTAGCTATATATTTAACTCCGTGATTATTGTGTATATTAACTGTGTCAGGATATTTTGCCATTAACTTAGCTTCAGTTACATTGTATTTGGCTATATAAAGCCATCAGTTGACAATTCATAAAAAAGAGAAAATATCTATTCTTCTCTATTGTTTGTACATGGTATCAGAGCCATGACTGAAACAACAAACCAAATCTCTTCCCATCCTATGAATGCTCAACATTCTTTCTCTGTTAAACTAAAATCCACCAATTATTTAGTATGGAAAACACAATTCCAACCTCTCTTAAATTATCATAATTTTAATCACCTAATTGATGGCTCTTCCCCACCTTCAAAAACCATCAAATCCCCATCCAACCCAGAAGTTGACATTCCAAATCCAGATTATCAATCTTGGTTTAAATAGGACCAGCTCCTGCATTCTTGGCTTCACTCTCCCCCTAATCTGAGGAAGTTTACTCGCATATTGTTGGGTTTAATACTCTACCACTGAGGTTCTGGACAAGCCTTGCACAGGCTTTCGTTCTCTATCTCACAAAACAAAGCAAAACAACAACTTCAAATTGCATATTCGAACTTCAAGGAATTAAAAAAGTAAGATTTCGTTCAGTATCTTGCCATTATCTTCAATCGTGCAAAAGCAATTAAAAGAATGAAATTACAGGTTGCTGGTAGAGCTCCTCTTTCCCGACGGGCAGAATTATAGCTATTATTTACAGATATCTGGTATTGAATATTTAGAAACATTAATCACTGTATGTCGCATGAAAGAACATTAAGTACCTCCGAGCCTGACCAGTACCCTTTCAATATGAGAACTTGCAAGTAGGTCACGCTGCTATCGCCGTCATTCTATGAATTAATATCATACAACCTACACAAGTAGTTTGTAGATGGCCTATGATCTCACCTCAAGCAAATATGGATTCTCAACCATCCAACAACTCTCTGGGATCCTCACCGCCACCGCACTACTTCAAACGCCCAAAATACAAAATACCAGTTGGCAAAAGAAACTCGTCTCATCAAGCAAGAGGTCCATGTCAAATCTGTGGCTAACCGAAACCATACAGCCAGACAAATGTACGTCCCGTCGAGCTCGATCGTACCACGACAGTGAGCCGCTCATATATCCAATTGTCGCGAAAAACAGAATCAAGTTCGTTACCTCACCACCAAATGGCCATTACTCTTATAGTTATCCCTCACCACACCTATAGATCAGCTCACTATCTTTCATTACTCATTCTTTCATCCACCAAAATGTCATATCTAGAACGAGGACTCATACTACCATGCTCCAGCCCATGGCAAATTATTCCGACTCCAAGCTACAACCTACACAAACCTATATCTGAGCAATCAAACTGAAACTACCATAGCTCAAGCGAGGCCAATCTATCATGTCACAGTAACCTATCATCCAATCTTTTAAGTGCTACCACTTGATTTATCAAGTGTCATGATACATCTTCAGTTGGAAATGGCGCTTGGATTACTCAGATTTCTCATATCGGTATCATACATGATCGTCAGTGGTCAGTTATCCCTCTTCTAATGTGTTACGCTTCTCACACATAAGCACTAACCTTTGAAGTGATTACGAACATCTAGTTATAACAGAATCTTATTGTGCTGTCAAAAGAATTATCTCGCATCGGAAATTAGGTGGTTGTATGTGAATTAATTATTAGGCCTACTAATTGTTTTATTTTTGTTAAGGAAATCAGGCTTCACCAAGAACGTATCTTATTCGGCAGCGTCACAAGCTACGAATGACTGGTATACGCGCCTTACGTCCTAAATAATCAAACATACCACTATGAAAAGTCCCCGTCATGTCCAGCTAAATCCTTACAGTATCCAACATCCTTTTCCGATTGGCTTCTGCCATTGGGTCACCCATCATCCTCAGTCGAACGAAGTAGCGTGTTGTCCTAAAGTATAATTCTTAGAATATTCCAAGCCTTGCCTTGTTCATAGGTTTTCAGTTCAATCCATGGATGGATTATCTGCCCATGCAATTTAGATGGTCGAAAAAAGTACCTAGTATCTATTAATTCTAGCTGTCTGATGGGAAGCATAAGACAGACGACCAGGATTCCCGTTTCCAATATAACATTTCACCTGTCACCAGCATATGGGTCGTCATGCAAACATGCTGCCCTCACAAACAAGTCACCGGTTTATTGTCTAGGCATATACAGCATCTAAGGTAATTATGGGTTATAACAATAAAAACTATAAATGAATGATAAATATTACAACACACGTTTTTAACGCTGCTATATTAATACTACAAAAAAATATAAAAAGTAGATATGTGTATACCAAGTTAGTTTATCTTCAGTATATCCAAATCCTTATATGAACGTCCAATTTTAATATATTTAAATATTTAGCTTTTCATTCTGATTGGGAAGAGAGAATACCAAAATATGGAATAAATATTTCGGCAAGCTTGAGTATAGATTCATAGGATAAGCACTGATCCTATACACACAAATATACCATCACAAGCCTGAACAAAATGGCACTGCTGAAAGGAAATTCCGTCATGTTATGATACCACTCTCACAGCTTCTTTCATCAATAGCTCCAAATACCCTTGAGATATTGGAATTATGCTGCTGAAACTAGTGTTCAATAATAAATTTTTTTAATGCCATCAACCGTCTCCAAAATCAATAGTCCTTTTATGACCCTATACAAATCATTCCTACCCAAATTATATTGTCCAACAAGCTTTTGGTTTACTGTCTAACCCTTTTCCTCCGACCATGATCCCTCAATCATAAAATTCTCATTCGATCTACTCCTTGTATTATTTAGGAACAAGTCCCTCACATCAAATGCTCATCGATAGTTTTAGATCCTACAACAACACTGTCTATCTAGCTTAAGGCAGGTCAAATTTGATCCAAAATTTGTTTCTTGGTCCTCAATTATTGCACTATCTCGTTCACCTCCTACCATGGCTTTCCATTACAAAAATCAGATATGCACATCACTTGGACACTCCGGTTGAATCGAGTAATGACGTTATCTAATACAAATCAATTGCAGAGTCTAATTTTATTGGCAACCTCACCAAATCAGACCCATCAACCTCTCCCCTCACCCACCAATAATCTGCCAAACTGTAAAATTCTTCTAAAATCAATTGTACCATACATAAGCTCCACAAAACCAACCACCATTACACCCTCTCCGCACCCACCCAATGAACTCCGCCCAAGCTACTAGACAAAGACAGAAAAGATATGCTTTTAATTGTGTACCAAAAAGCTTGATTATTTGACTTCATAACCCCACTTAATAATCAATTCAACCTCATCTTCTGGCCGGCAGGGCAATGGAAAGTGAAATCAATGCCACTTTTACAAAATATACATGGCATTGGTTCTCTCGGCTCTTAATACCAATATTGTGGGAAATAAAATGGTTGTTTCGTATTAAAAGAAAGCTTAATGGTGATATTGGAACGTTCAAGCGCGGTTGGTGGCGAAAGAGGTTTTCCTCTAACAACCCGAAATAGACTACAAATGAGAACCTTTCAGTCCAAGTAGTCAAAAGGCAACAACAATCGCACTATTTTGTCCTCTATGCTACTGTGCGTAAATGGCCAATTCGACAACTGGATATACCTATGCAATTTTTGCAAATGATACTATGAGAAGATATATATAATGGACCAGCCACCAGGTTTTATTTTGAAATTCGTGTTCATCACCAAGATTATGTTTTGTCAAGTTACAAACAATCACTATACGGGCTACGGCAGGACCGCGTGCGTGGTTTCAAAGGTTGAGTAATTTTTTATTACAACTTTGGGTTTAAGGCTTCCAAAGCCGACACATTCTTTGGTTTATTTATCAAAATGGTTAACATCAATGCTTTTATTTGGTTTTACGTTGATGACATCTTACTCACATGTTCCTGATTAAGCAAATTAGAGTTCTTTTTGGCACGCTTTAAAAATCTGCCTTCCCGGTTTAAGAGACTTGGCAGAATGACTTATTTTTTGGGTATTGAGTGATTCCAAACCTCACATGGAATTCTAACTATCACAACACAGAAATATGTTCGAGATTGGTTGCTTCCATTTAATATGAATAACAGCAAGCCCACCTTGACTCCTATGGCAACAATCCTCCCTTTCCTAAAAACATGGGCGTGAAATTTTTGGCTTTTGCTTGCCTGATCAGTTTCGAAAAAAATTGGTTGGTACTCTTCCAATATGTCACCCTCACTCGGGTGTCCGGATGTTTCTTTTGCAGTTAATAAATTGGCCCAATTATGCATCATCCTACTGCAGCCTCACTGAATAGTCAGGCAAAAACGCTTCTATACGGTATCTACACGGACTGCTTCTTATGGTCTCTTTTCCTCTTATTGATTCTCCCATTTCTTTGCAATGTTTTTTTCAGATAGTGATTGGGGCTGGCTGCCCTGTGATCGTAAATCTACACTGCATTATGCTAATTTATTGGGAATAACGTATTCTCTTGGTCCTCAAAAACAATCCACTGTAGCCGATCCCTCACTGAAAGTGAATACCGTTCGAATTGCCCATGCTACATTTAGGTCGTTTTTTCAGAAATTATGTGGATTTTTGTCTTGTTATCTGAACTTGGAGCATCTGTTTTAACCAGCTACTTATGGTGTGATAATATGGGGCAAATCTACTTAACCTCAAATCCGTTCTTCCATGCTCGGACGAAAACATAATTGAACTCCGATAGTTCCGCACTTTGTAAGAGATCAAGTACAACATAAAAAGATTCAAAGTCAAAGTTGTAATCTTCAGGTCAGGACCAGAGTTGCTGGATAGTACATGACGGAAAGACCTTTGGGGTCGTCGCCTGGTCTTTTGCGGCCATCGTGACAAGCTTCGTCTTCAAAGCTCCTCCCAACTTCAAGCTTGAGGCGGGCAATGTTTAAAGATATCAGTAACGATAGAAAGGAGCAGATTTGGTCAAAACGTTGGGTATTTAATTCTCTTGATTATGTATAATTTAACTCCGTGATATATTGTGATAATAATTAACTGTGTCAGGATATTTGGCCCATTAACTTAGCTTCAGTTACATTGTATTTGGCTATAAAAGCCATCAGTTGACAATTCATAAAAGAGAGGGTTTAATTCTCTTGATTATGTATATATTTAACTCCGTGATTATTGTGTATATTAACTGTGTCAGGATATTTTGCCATTAACTTAGCTTCAGTTACATTGTATTTGGCTATATAAAGCCATCAGTTGACAATTCATAAAAGAGAGAAAATATCTATTCTTTTCTATTGTTTGTACAATGAGTATAGATTAGAGGTTAAGGTTTTGTAATTTTTTTTTTTTTTTTGAGTATTGAGAGAAGAGATTTGATCCCGAATTTATTGTCAGGTCGTATATGCACTTACCACTAGGTTATATCCTGATAAAGTTTAGTATGATAAAGTTAAACTTTGACCATTTGTATTTTAATTTTTATGGGATAAAATTTGGAAAAATAAAAAGGGAATTACTCTTGACATCATTGCTTTGAGTCTTGAAAAAAAAAAGTTTAATGAAGAATTATGTAATTAATTTCTTATTTTAATTTTTTTAATGTGATTTTTGATTTAAATAAATCTCATATTGATTTCAGACTCTATTATTAGGGATCGATTAAATCGAATTTGGTGTTTAGTCACAGTTAAGACTCTTCGTTGTTTTTCTTTATAAGTGTGTTTAGTAGAGATCGAATTCGAAAACTCTTCTCACATACACAGTTTACATTGTCAACTAAACCTTAATGGTAGGTTTTTATAGAGTTTTGGAATGAAAATATAAAGTTACTGACAATAAATATTTTTAAACAAAATATTTATTATTTTTTTCCTTCGACCGCTAGAACCACACGGTGTATTTCTAGCCCATGGGCAAAATGAACAAATATATCCAATTTAGAATGGAATTTGTCACAACAAGTCATTTTGGGGCTTTTTATATATTGAACCAAACTACGGGGTAAATTTAGCCTTTTTCCATTTTTTTTTTTAAACTTAAATGGACTTCCTTAAGCCTCATTAACAATTGCGCATTTGAAAATTTTTGAGAAGTTCGGAAGGAAAGAGGAAAGAAACACATCCTTGCCGTCCACGTGGCGTAAATCCAATGGCTTACAGTCAATAAAAACCGGGACCCATGCAGCTCTCCAAAATTCGAAAACGCAGCACTGGGCGCGAAATTTGACGACTAAAGAAACACATATTGTCTCTCTCTCTGATGACAAGAAATTGAATGTATCGAAAAAATCACTGAGATTCGTTCCCTTTCGTTTATTTTATTAATTTACTATTTCGCAAATTTTTGAATTTCATGTTTTCTTGTGTTTATTTCTGTTTCGTTTAGTACAAGATAGGGTGAGAAAAACTTTTCTTCTTTTCGCTCTGTATGTTTTTGAATCTTTTCTTGCTTTAGTTTTCTTAGTACTTAGATTGTGTTTGGATGCAAAGAAAATGGAAGAAAGCATAGGAAAGTAGTCATTCTCATATGTGTTGTTTCCTGTATGAGCGTTATTCTTTTGTCTGTCTTTTTTTTTTTAATTGTGTCTAATAGTTAGGGCTTTCTGTTTCTTAAGGTAATTTTTGAAGATTTGTCTTTTATTTGGAGTAGGTTACTAGGAAATTTTTAATTTAAAGCTGTGTTAGGACGCGAACTTGTTTGTCAGTTTTGATATGAAAATTTATGCTTGCTTTGATTTTTCTTTCTCTAATGTCATTCTTGTGTCTTTCTAGGGTTTTGAAATGTGGAGGAATGGGTTCTTCTATTGGGCTCAATGATGTGGAAAGCGTTTGTTACGACGGTGTTCAAACTCTGAAGAGTTTTCATTTTTTCTATTTTAGGCAGCGACAATATGAACTTTGAAAGCCGCAATTTTTAACTTCTTTTTTTGCATACTAAGGAATTTTTGTGTTGGAACTTCCTGCAAAAGATAAATTTAAAGATGAAGGCTCAGGCACAAATGAAAACCAGAGGTCCTTCTAGGGTCAATGTTCAACAAGCAAATTTTGAGCTTAGACAAAAAATAGTTTTTGCACTAAACAAGCTTTCAGATCGAGACACATGCCAAATAGGTGTCGATGAGCTTGAGAAAACAGCCCAATCTTTAACCCCAGATGGGATTGCACCATTTCTATCTTGCATATTGGAGACAGATAAGGAGCAGAAGAGTTCAGTTAGAAAGGAATGCATTAGATTGATGGGTTTACTGGTGAACTTTCACAAGAGTCTTGTTGGACCCCATGTGGGTAAGATGGTTGCTACCATAGTCAAGAGGCTTAGAGATCCAGACTCTGTTGTTAGGGATGCTTGTGTAGAAACAGTGGGGGTTTTGGCTTCTAAATTGGGTAATTATGGAGATGAGAAAGGTGGAGTTTTTGTTTTGTTGGTGAAGCCTCTTTTTGAAGCTTTGGGTGAACAAAATAAGCAGATGCAGTCAGGTTCAGCATTGTGCTTGGCTAGGGTTATTGATAATACCCATGATCCTCCAGCTTTTATTTTGCAGCGGATGTTGACTAGGACCATAAAATTGCTTAAGAATCCACATTTCATGGCAAAACCAGCAGTGATTGAGTTGAATAGAAGTATTATTCAGGTCATTTTGTGACTATGGCTCAAACATCCAATTTTCATTATATATTGTTGACTATTTTTATGGTCTGTCATTTTAGCCAAATGTTGTTGTGCAACTGCCTTGCATCTGTAGCTGAATATTCAAGGCATGTTTAGTTTGAATGTGGGCATTTTCAAGTAAGAATGATTAACTGAGAGTAGAATTTGTTTACATTATTTCAGTTCTAGCTGTTCTCCAACATGGCATCATAGGTAGGTGGATGTAGTATCTTTTGATTAAGATGGATTATATCTGAAGTCACAATATTATGACGATTTGCTCTTTATTTTCATATTTACATAAAATTGGGTTCATGTGGACCATTTTTTCCTCGACTATATTCCATAAGCTTTCAATTTTTAAATAATTAGGCAGATCTGGATAGTTTAAGTGATAGTTGTTTCCATCATTTAATTGATTAGTCTAACATCTGCTGCTAAAAGAACACTCTAAAAAAGTTTGATATTAACCATACATTATTTGTTGCATATTCCAAAATTTGGGCATAAGGTGAAGTTTTCTGTCTATTTCTTTGGATGTTGTGTTATAGAAATGTGAGAAACATGACCGGGGTTTCTTTTAGTTAACAGTGGAGTTATGACTGTTAGTTAAGATTTTAAATGGACAAGTTTGAGTTCTTTGGTTTAAGTATTCATTTACCTGTATTGTTGTCTTGTGCAATTCCTATACTTAAGAATGGATTTGGTGTCTCATGTTGAACTCATTTCTTTTACCTTGCACAATGTCATTTTTTGAATATTTATTCAGGCAGGGGGTACTCCATCACGAAATGTTCTGTCTGCAGCAATTGCTAGTATCCAAGAAGCACTCAAAAATAGTGACTGGACGACGCGCAAGGCAGCTTCTGCAGCACTAGCAGAAATTGCTTCAACTGGTGGATCTTGGTTGGGATCTTTTAAGTATTCCTGCATTAGCTCTCTTGAGTCATGCCGTTTTGACAAGGTTGAAGCTGATTTAATAATTGTCTTTGCATAATTCAATTTGTTAAATGATTGAGTTGTGTGATTTTGGATACTTGTTGTGTTTCTTATAGGTCAAACCAGTAAGGGACACGGTGCTGCATGCACTTCAGTATTGGAAACGTCTTCCAGGGGCTGATACTCCTGAACATTCAGAAACTGGATCTTCAATAAAAGGTCTTTTGGCCCATATTTAGTCTTGAGAAAGTCATTCTCGATTGGGTTTTAAGAAATGCGTGAACTTTCTTCCTTTCCTTTTTTTTTTTTTCTTTGGCTTTAGTGTTGAAATAGGGGAAAAAAAATGGTTTCCACAAAACATAACATTGCTAGTAATCTGAACTGAATCATTAGAAATAAACCACAAACAAAAACTTTTTTAACATTTTAGGATGCAAGAATATTGCAATAAGTTCAAAAAGGCAAATATGGGATAACTTTCTCCAATTAAATTGGAGTATGATGGTTTGAAACTGAGATAACATAAAAAAAAAATGAAAGTGATAAAACAAGTCCTTTTACTTGAGGAAATTAAACATGTCTCTATATTTGTCTAGTTTTATGGTGTGTTTAGGCTATTGGGACACCTACAAATGTTTAGACAATTTGAACATTGTCTGCTTGTTTATCAGAATATCAGTTTGCCAAACAGCCAGCTCCTTGATCCAGAAGTCAGTCATTTTTGCAGGCTGTTGCTATTGATCTTGACCATATAGAGTCCCTGTACCCTTTTCTATTCTCTCTTTGAGAAGTGTATTACTCTCAACATAGTGAATCAGAAGATTATAGCTCCTTAGTTATTTTTGAACTTTCACAAAGCCTGTTTTGATTGCCTGATATACACTTTGATTAACTCCATTAATCCAAAATTTGAAAGAAACTATGTAGGGTTTGAGTGCCTAACTTGACATGAACTCCATACAGAAAATTTCTGCAGAGGTGACTATAGTGATCTCACCAATACCAGTGACTGTCTGAGGAAGGATGTAACACCAAATAAAGTTGTTTCAGACTCGGCCAAAAGAAGGATTCCTTTGTCGGTAAAAAAAACATGTCAAAATTACCTAGACAATCAACATTCCAAAGCAGATGAATGGCAAATTGAAATTGCAGTCCCAAAGTCCCGTAATGTTTCATTAGCATATCTTTGTAATGAGGAATCTGAGGGTAGTTCTATTACCAAAACAATTGAAAGATTTGGTTCTGACATTACAAGTACAACAGATAATAGGTTTGCATATGGACCAGTTGATGACAAGCAAGATTGTTCATCAGTGTCCAACTTAGTTGCTGACAATTTTGAGACCAAGTTTGTGACAGTTCCTCATGACTTGCTTGAGGAGGGTAATTTGCTAAGTTCGACGAGAAGAAATCAAAAGTTTGCAGCTGATGGGACAAATAGTGAGGAAAGAAGACGGTCAGCAAAGATGCGGAATCGTATAAGTCTGGATTCTACAGTCACAGATGTTAGTTTTCAGCCTTCACATGGATGTTGTTCACAGGTAGCCAGTGAAATGTCTTGTATCCAGAAACAACTTTTGGACATCGAAAATAAACAGTCAAACTTAGTGGAACTGCTGCAGGTAAAGATCTATGGCTGCAGTATTGTTTTGGGGCTTTATATCGGTCCAAAAATGTTACGACTGGCAGTTTGTTGATGCACTATATTCTTGTGACCTTAATGCTAAATATACGGGCTTTTCTAAAGTATGGGGTTTTTAGTATTTCTTTATCTGCACGTGGGACAGCATAACAAATGCTATTCTTTTTTAGTTTGTTCTATAAATATGTTATTATTTAACTAGCTTTTAGGAAAGCAGCATTAGAATGGAAATTAATTTAGTGAATAAGTATATATCCATAAGGTGGTGGTTTTAAAACCTAGCATATTGTTCAATTTTTTCACTTCCATTTAAGGATATCTTTGTGTTTGTCTTCAGTGTTTCTTGTCCTATAATGCGTATGTCAAATCTTGGTTTACATTTGCTTCTTGAGAAGACAATCTCTTATGTCTAGCTTATTTAGCTTGGCTATTTTTGAAGACTCCATTTAAATGAAGAATTGATGAACAGAGGAAATGCTACCTGGCAATCTAATTTGTGGGTTTTACTGGATTAAATATCATAAGTCATTCTATGAAAGAATTGCTTATTTGCTCTGAAGCAACAGGGAATTTTATCTTGTATAATACATTGTCCTTATCAAGGTTCTGACAAATTTCTAATCAATTTCTAGTGACACAATTTATTTACAGGTGTTTTCGACTGGCATAATGGATAGCTTATCCTTGTTAAAGTCTAAAGTGTCAGTTTTAGAGCATGAAGTTGGTAAAATCAGTCATGCTCTTCTGCAAGGGGGGAGGCATTCTGATTCAACAATTTCCAAACCGAAGGAGCAGAACCAAAGTGTTTCTTCTCCCCGAATTTCAACATCTACTCCAAGGCCATCCGTTGATATTCGCAATAGACAACCTTCATTGTTATCAGCAAACAATTCTTATATTTGGGAGGAAAAAACAGTTGGCAGAAGCAGATCAATCCATTCTGCCAGACAGGGCACCGAGATATGGACTAATCCAGCTATGAAGACTAATAGGAATGCCATAATGAAGGACATGCAGAAAACATCTGGACATGGAGGATCAGCCATGAATTGTACACAAAAAGTTGATGCTGTAGGTGCTTCAATTTCAAGTGCCAATGCCATGGAAAATGGTCCAGATAATAACAAATGCATGTGGCAGCGTGTGAAAGGTTTTCTATGCAAAGGGGACCTTGACTCTGCATATGTGGAAGCTCTTTCTTCTATTGATGAACTTGTTCTCATTGAGCTTCTTGATAGAACTGGTCCTGTATTGGAAAGTTTATCACACAAGACCGTCATTGACATTCTTAGCACTTTGGCATCTTTCTTCTTAGAACAAAGATTTACAAAATCTATAATCCCTTGGTTGCAGCAGGCAAGTACTTCTCTCCTTATCTTGTTTACATGTTATACTATCCGTGTGATATGCTTCATTATCACTGCCTATCATCAAATGCTGGATCTGAGATATATATATACATTCTTAGCAACTGTTGGCATCTTTCTTCTTAGAACAAAGATTTACAAAATCTATAAATCCCTTGGGTTGCCAGGCAGGCAAGACTTCTCTCTTAATCTTGTTTACATGTTACTATCCGGAATATGCTTCATTTATCAACTGCCTATCAATCAAATGCTGGATCTGAGAATATAATATATAAATATATATTATATATATTTTTTTTTCTGGTTATTACTCATTAGCTGATATATATATATATATATTTTTTTTTTTCTGGTTATTACTCATTAGCTGGATGATACAAAGCTGGCATAAAATTGGGAAACCATTATATATGAATTTGCTAGGGTGTCCAGATCCTGGATATTGGGTTCTTGATGGTAATATACTAGTATCAACGAGAACTATGAGCTATCTGTGTATTTAAATTGGAAAACTGTTAAATTTTCATTATCTCTGTGTTAACTTTGCTATTTGTTCATTTAATTGGACAAAATATTACCGTTTCTTTAGTAAATAGCAAAAGCATTATGTGGTTATAACTAGGCCAATTATTTAAACTTAATTGCGCAATCAACTTCATAAAATGCATTTTTTGTGGAATAACATGAATGAATCTCTAGTCGTGATTGGTTATTTAAAAGTCCTACAATTGAGTTCGCCTTTCTATCACTCAGTCGTTCAAACTGATAATATGATCTGTCACTTCTGTCAAGTTTTCAGAACTACTCGGGTAATTTTCATCTAGTACATGCAAACTTTCAAATGAAAGACGGTAAATTTCTTTCATTTTAGGTAGTGGACTTGAGCACAATACATGGACCGGATTATTTCGTGCTCTCTGCCAAAGCAAGAAGAGACTTCTTGTCAGCGATTCAGGAGGCTGCTAATATGGAATTTTCCGATCCTGCAGAGAGAAGAACTACGACTCAACTTGCAGTGAGATTATGCCGCCTATGGGGTAAGAGAACTTCAAATTGAGAATTTCTTTTTCGTTTTCACTTGAAAGACCTAGGAGGAATTTAAAACTCCACGGACTTGGTACAAATTTTTTATCTACAAAAGTACTCATTAAATCCGTGGGTTTAATTTATATGCTAAACAAGAAATATTAGTATATAAATTCATGGGAGTCTAAAATTTAAGATTTTAATTCTATGGATTTTAACAATTTCCATGAATTTTAGAACCCTCAATCCAAACATCGTCATCATTCATGTCAGTTTTGGTGGTTGCACCTCGTGGTTTTCGGAGTCTACTATGATACTTGCCCGTAAATAGTTGATTTCAAAATTGGCTAAACATATCCCATAGTCTTATTCTTTCAATTTCAGATTATCTAATATTCGCTATCAAGCCTCAGAATTTTGTCAGTTTCGCTAACAAACTTCCATGGATTTATTTTCTTTATATTGACCCCTTGAATTCCAATCGCATTGAAAACTAATTTAATACTTTTCAAAAATGGCTCAATTCTGTTGTAATTATTAATAGTTTTACAATTTGATGTGCAAAATTTAACGTTTTTGAGGAAAACCCTTGGCTGAATTTTTAATAACCGCTTTTTTCCAAAAGTGAAAAAAAAAGAGCAAATTCTATTATGAAAACTCAAGTAAATATTAATAGTTTTACAATCTTGGTAGTAGTTTTCGCTAATTGTTTCTTTGTTTTTTTTTTTTTTAAAGCAAATTCTACTGTGGAAACCAGAATAAGAGAGAAAAAAAAAAAAAAAAGATTACAGTCAAATTAATATACCGAGATTTCTATTTTTGAAAATAAGCTACAAGTTTCTTCAGTTATGTGCCTTACTGCTTTGAGGTTATGGGTAAGAATTCTATTATGTTGATAAGCAAACATTAGGGATGGGAATGTCTCATCCTCGCTTCATTTAAGCACTTGACAAAATGTGACTGCACGTTTAACGCAACTATTTCATTTGTTGTATAGGGCTAATTTGGATTACACTTTTCTTTTGTAGGGAGAAGCTGCCAATAATCACCAAATCAAATGCTTGGCTTTGTTTTTTTTATAGAGAGTAATTTTTCATTTGAGGCGTTCTATTTATATAGAGAAATTACTCGATATAAAAACTAGTTTAATGTAAAATGTCCTCTATGGCTTCATTTGTAGTTTGTGTATGCATTAAATTGACTCCTTCATTTAACGTGTTTAATTTATCGATGCACATCTTTTTATTTTTCTCTCATCGTCTTTATCTAAGATGTGCATTACTAATACTTTTCGCGTCTATATTTTTATGCATGTAACGGAAAGATACGTATATGAGCTATTTGCACATAGGAGGGCATAAGCATTAGACGTTCTTATCAAATGCAGGGTGAAAAATTTAAGTTCTCCCTAATCTTTTGTGCTCTTGCTTTATTAATGTACACATTTGTTCTTTCCAATTTTCCTAAACCCTGCCTAAAATTACCTGAAGTATCCAAACCAAACCGATTTGATTTAATTTAGAGTTGGTTTCGTTTAGTTTGATGTTCAGCATGATTTTTGTTAGCCGTTTTCTTCTCACTTCGGTTTCAGTTTGTTTCAGACTGACCCACACATGTTTGTTTATTTAAAATTCCCTGCTATTGTATAGTATGAAAGGAAAAAAAGAAAAAAAAGAAAAAAGAAAACAGCAAATTAATCGAACAGAAGCGTAAAAACAAAGTCGGGAATTCAACTTGGGTGCCAAACATTTAGCAAAGTGTCTCAAATTTCACTAAGAAATGGACAAGATACCAATGCCAAAAACATATTGGAAGACCAGTTGATACATTTCTTACAATTTCATCTTCCATTCATATTGATACATCTTCTACTATGGTAAACTCTGGTTTCTCATCGGACTTGAGATTGAATCATCTGGACATGGGCTATAAATATCACTCTCTGTTTGGGATTCGCTATTGCCTCTTCCTTTTGATGGTTTGCCTCTTCCATTACCTTTCAGGTTTCTTCTATCTGGATTATAAGGAGAGAGCCCTGGATCTTCATAAAGAGTCACCCCTTTTTCGTTGCTTTGAAACATGGAGTCTTCATCCTTTGTCTGAACACCTTCAAGTAGTTCAACTACCTGGCTCATTAGGGGTCTCCCTTTCGGATTTTGGCTAAGGCACTGGTATGCTAAATTGGCTACTTTCATTGCAGTTCTAACTGAATACTGCCCTTCCATTCTAGGGTCTAAGATCCTTAAAACCTTTTTATTGTGGTTCAGAAGCGGGCGAGCCCACTCAACCAAGTTGTGTTCTCGGCTAGGTCTGCCCTTGTCCAAGGCCCTCCTTCCGAGAAGCAATTCAAGTAGCACAACTCCAAAACCATAAACATCACTCCGAGCCGTTAAATGTCCTGGCTCAGGTAAATTATAGCTTAGTTCATTGCTGCTATAATCAGTTGAATGCAAAATTTTATATTATAGAACTCAATGAAGTTACCACAGAGAAATAAAGGCTAGAATAATAGCAAAGGTGCTCAATGTACATTGAATAAACTTTCGGCGTTCTCATTTTTGCTCCCTCCATTTCCCTTCGATCTGGCAGAGGGATAGGGGACAAGCAGGAAACCACTGGCCTGCAGCCTACTGACCCAATGGCATTTCAATGTTTATTTTCACATCAACTACTAATATCCTTTCTAATGTGGAGATCAAATAATTTAGAGGAAAAACAAATGATTCTAAAATACTCAAACTGTAAAGGCTGGGACAGTGCTTGGCGGTACACAGCAAGGGGGCACGCCTTTCTCAGCTTTCTCAGTAATGCATGTTTCTCTACATATTTGGCTCATTTATAACTGCACTCAGTCCCACCCCAACCAATATTCTTAGAAAGTTATAAATTATATTTATTTAATATATAAATCCCACATTTATGTCTTGCTTCTTTTACAAATCTAAGTGAAACAAGCAGTAAACACCAACTTTCCTTTAAAAGCTTAATGTAATCTTATGAAAGATTAAATATTTAAGACATGAGCTTGAATTATTTGAGCATTATATATACAAGTTTAATTTCCTATACTAAAGAAAGTTTAAATTGATTTTCATTCATAATAAAATTTATGAAGGTTTACCAACTGATGCATGTTATACTTTTGAACCTTTTATGTATAATTTGAAATAGACATAATATCAAGTGATAAAGGATTTCGTCACTAACAATCTCTAATAATAAATTTGAACTAAACCCCCCCCATAATACAAGTGATATAAGAGGATTCCGTCATCTAACAATCCTCTAATAATAAATTTTGATACTAAACCCCCCCCCCCCCCCTTTCCTTTCTTTTTTCAGATAAAATATTTTACATTCTTGTCCATTATCTTTCCTCTTTCTTTCTTTTCAGATAAAATCATTTACATTCTTGTCCCATATGCCCAAATCCCGCATCTGCCATTGATTCAACCCCCCATCTGCCACTGATTCAACCCCCACAAGACAGATAAATATGCTTCTACCATTTTTGCTTGGCATAAGACTTCAAAATTTTAGCCAAATGAAAACACGCACATGGACTCCTTAAATCTCAAAATTATCAACACCAAAGGAAGCAGTTAACAGCAATTCGTAATACATACCAGTCATTACGTATTCAGGTGCAGCATATCCATATGTACCCATCACCCGTGTTGACACATGTGTCTGGTCTCCCATTGGTCCATCTTTTGCAAGCCCAAAATCTGAAAGCTTTGCATTGAAATGCTGCATGTCATATTCCACAGCCATTCAGCAAAGGAACAAACAAATTGACAAAGAAAGAAAGATCTTCCTCAAGAGCAGGCACCATTTCTAAGAGAACTTAAATCATTTTCCCCTTATTGATAAAACATACTCGAGAAATTCTAATTAGGAAATCCCAATCCGATTGGAATATGAATCGGGAAAAGGAGTAATATAAAGGGTGAGGGCAAGCCTCCATCCTACAGCCTGAGGTCTAGAAGGCCTCCAATGGACCAGCAATAATACCTTGGAAAAGGATATATTGGTAACTTTAAGAGAAATAAGTTTTCAGCAAGATCATATAAAGTCAAAAAGATTTTTGCAGTCATAAACAGAAAAAAGCCCATACAGGTGTATATCTAAATAATGTATAAACTAACAATACAATGAGAACTAACCCAATAACCGCAAATAATAGGAATTCATAAATAACAACGCAATGCAACTAACCGCATCCAGTAGGATGTTGGATGTCTTGAAATCACGGTATATGATGGATCTTTCTGCACAGTGAAGAAAAGCAAGTCCTTTTGCTGCATCTAAAGCAATCTTCATTCTTTTTGACCAGGTCAAAGTGCAACCCACTCCTAACACCCACAGACAAATAAAAATAATAAAAACACTTACTTTCATCCTTTTAGGGTTAATGGTACAAGAAATGCATACATTCTATCAAATAGTTTCCTGCAGGAAATAATACAAGTTTTCACACCTCAACAGTATTGATAAACGACACTAAAATAACACCAAGGAGATGATAGGTCTCAAAGATCCATAGCAAAAGAAATATTTGGAGGTTTAACTGCATAATTAGAAGTGCACTGACAGTTGCACAAATGTAATGTAAGGTTATTGGGTAGGCATAGGACAGTAATCTGTAACAAATGATATGGTATGATGTGACAGATTTAGGAACTAGAAACTTAGTTTCAGCATCAGAAAGTTTCTGTTAGCAGGCCTCAGAAAGTTTACAAGCATTTCACACATGGTCCAAAGAGAAAGGTTTGATGCGGTCAAGCCTGAGATCAGATCAGGCAGCTGGAGCTTCCATGTTCTTGGTGCTTCCGTGATATTAGTCCATGATGTATATAGTGGATGTCAGTAGTCAATATTTTGTTATCAGCATTTTTGTTTAGTTATTTTCTTTCTTGGTTATAGGAGGGTGTTCCTCCAAGTTTGTTTATAGTCCAGATATGTAAAGTTAATAAAATAAGTATTATTAAATTCTCACAATTTGAGTACTTTGAACTCAAGAGGTTTTCAGGTTCTCACTAATGAGCCTGTTCTTTTACAACCATAGATAAAAAAAATAAAAAAAGAAACCCCTCTCCCAACCTTCACACACTTGCGCTGCCCTTTTCTCCAAAGACCCATAACAAAATCCATATCATGGGACCACAACGGCTTCTCTAGGCCATATTAGCCCAAATTAGCATATACAGCAGTTAAATTAGTAAATCGTTAAAAGTAATGACCAGAAGCTTTAAGAGATAGGAGAGGTGACTGTTGCTGTTATTAGTGCCTTAGCTGGTTGGTATTCAGATGAATTGTAGACAAAGGAGTTTGGAAAGCTAAACTTAGGAAGTTTAGGCAATATAAAATCCAATTATTCATGAAAAAAATTGTTGCATGACGTATATATCCAAGTAAAGGTTGATCTTGTAATAAATACAACAATGAATAATTCCTGACTTGAGAAATCATAGTAACCATTAATTTGCCATGTATAAACCATTGTAGATGTTTTTTACTGTTTTCACAAAATGTCAGAATATTGCAAGAAAAAACTAGCAATTAAAAAAAACTGAAGAGACTAAAGTAAAGGTTGATCTGCTAACATTCAGTCTGGAGACACAAATATGGATGACACTCATAAATGTAAAGATTTCACCAAGCCAGCACTTCAAAATTCACGGGCAAATTACCAAAGAGGAAAGAATGAAGCAGGAAATGTCACGAAAGGCCAAATTTAGGAACTCTGCAAATACGTTAAATCTTTTCTTTCTCTGTCATTGAAACTTAACACACTAGAGTTAGTTTTACTAGGCTTGAGAATTTAACTTTACAATAAATATAGTTTAAAAGGAGTCATAAGCATGTGTCAGTCATATAATTTTAGTTGCTTCAACTTAGCATAAACATGGTATTTAGTCAGCTTTTACTTTTGAAGTCTGCATTGACATTAAAATAATTTTGGTTTCAATAGATTTTGTCAAGAGCTATCCAAGGTGGTGGACTAACCACTCTTATTCTCATTCTAAAATCTTATATGTTACCCTTTTTTCTTTTCTTAATAACTGAAGCTACATCACACGTACTTGATCAATGGGGAGCCCAAAACTCCTGATTTGCAATTGACGGAAAAAAAGACTAGCTTGAAAGTTAATGAAGGAAAACAGATAGCGAAAAAAGACGATCCCATGAGAAATGAGAATTGGGTGGGAGAATGACCATAAGCAGAATGTAAAGCTCGTTGACTAGAGAGATAATCAGTTTTCATGCTAGAGTGATTGAAGATAGGAAATAATTGTTAAAAGTACATTGACATCCTTGGCTTAAAATAAGGTTGATGAGGAAAATAATTGTGGAGAGATATCAACATACTACAGCTTCAAATGGGTTTGTCAATAGAACTTGAAGGAAATTGTTGCATGTAAAAATGAACATCCTCATGAATTTGCTAACTAAGCTTGAGCGTCCAACTTTTAGATGAAATTGAGTGAGGATGTGAATGTTGAAATTCAGAAGAGATATGTGAGATCGATCGTCCTATGCCCAGGGTTACAGTAGAGGGTCTTTAGAGCAGGATCCTGAACTGAAACACTCAGTAAAATGTGCAAGGGCTAAATCTTTTATAACCAATAATATATGTGAATCACAAATCACATTACAGCAGAAATATTCAATGTTATGTTGCTGGAGCTGCCATACCACAATGTGAAACTTAAATGAGCCAATCATGATCACATAGAGTTAGATTTGGGTGACCATTTCATTGGGTAAGTTCATGAGTTTGAATGGAAGACATAGTTCATGAACCAAAAGAGCCAGAGTCCAAGAACCATCCCTAAGAGTTGCTTATGTTTATCATATTGCATGATATGCCATTAAGAATGTGGTCAGAGAGCACTAAGGTTAATTCAGATGCAAGAGATTGTAATGTCTATCTTGATTAAGGATCTATTTTGATTAAGAATTCTAGAAATCCAGGATGGATCATAACACATTGAGAGAAGCTTTCTTCTTATGAGAATCGAGATTTAATCGCCACATGATGCAAGCATTCACAAGAAACTTTAGAAATATGACACTAAGATTAACCTTCTTGAAGTCATTCCAGTGTAAAAGGACACCGTCGTACCTGTGTGACAATTGGCCCAGCAACAACATTACAGAATATATGCTCTAGAAACATTATAGAACACACCAATGCCCATAATTTGCAATTTGTGTAACAGCATAGGCAACCTTATTAAAGATACACTGCATAAGATATGATGATGTTCATAATGATTACACAAAGAAATGTACACCCTATTTATGGGACTTTTTCCATAAACTCGGTAAATATTAAATTTCACATTTCTTTTAGTAATATCACCTTACATCTGTATTCAATTTCAATCATTAAATTCAACAGTTTTGATTATATGCTTCTGTAAGATACTTCACTAGGTCAAAAGCGTAACTTATCCTAAGCATCCTGTACTTCCATTTCAAATTTTATTTTAGACTATTAAAGGAAAATTTGTTACCTTTAAAATAAGACAGTTGTGTCCAACATAAATATGTTAGCTCGCATAACCTAACTAAAACATCCACCTCCAATAATATTAAGAAAAAGTAGGCACTTAAACATCTCAGTCAATCATTCTATTTTAAAGTATGTCACATAAAACCCCATTCCTTATAAACATACATGATTTAAAGTTGCAAAATTCACTTACGGCGAAAAAGATGTTTCTCCAAGCTCCCACTTGCCATGTACTCATAGACCAATAACCTGTGCTCATCTTCACAGCAATATCCAATAAGCTTTACAAGATTTGAATGACTGAGTTGGCCTAAATAGTTGACTTCTGCCTGCCAAGAAAACAATGAATACTAAACACAAGCCACCACAGCACATGCATAAGCAGATCATTTATGAGAAAACAAGTTCCATTTTTTGGGTAAATGGTAAAGAAATAGCCTTGTCAAAACAGAAAGATAGGCCATCCACTATGGCCCTATATTTTTAGATTGATACCTATGTTGCATGAGAACGGAAATGTGGAAGGATGAAAATGGTATTTGAAGAAATATAAGAAATAGAAATGTGGGAGGAACGCATAAATATAAAAAATATGGGGGTATTTAGAAAGACAAAATTTAAGTTATTATAAACCATTAAATATTCAACAATATGATTTAACTATATTGGAAAGGAAGAAAAAAAAAAACTCATTTACAAGTTCTATACTCATAAAAAATACATGTTTTGTGGACTTATATTTGTTTTATTTTTAATTTATTTTAATTAAAGAAAGGCGTTTGAGTATTTCTGAGACTCCTGCAAAAGCTCTAAGCACATGGCATTCGAAAGAGGAGTTCACACAGATTGAGTATTTAATTACTTTAGGAATTTTTGTTTTTCCTTCTTTAATTAAGATTCCTATATAGTATGTTAGTTAATTAGGAAAAATTCATTTTTCCTTCTCTATAGGATTCCTATTTAATAGAATATTAACTAATTAGGAACTCTTCAGTAGAGAATTAGGATTTGTCCTAACTAATATGAATAGGACAACGATAGTTAGTTTATGTATTGTATTTTCTCTATTAATGTTTGTATTGTATCTTCTCTATTAATTCAGAATTTTAATTCTAAGGTTCTATTCAAAACCAATTATTTTATAATGTTCCAACCACAATCACCCTGTTCTAGCTCTAGTTGTTGAGAAATAATTGCCCTAAATTCTTCTGCTGCATCAGGAGGGGGAATTATGCAGTAGCAGGCCACAGGTAAGTTCAAATTAAGAGTTAACTGAGTCGAGTTTTACTCCTTTAGAATAAATTTATAAATATAATCAAATGTGTGTAGCTATATAGACAAAATAAAACAAAACGCCTCCTTAAGAAACTAATTAAAAATTTTGCTAACATAATCCAAAAATAAACATTAAGTTCATTAATTATAATTCAAAACCATGATATCTGAATATACAGAAGAATAAGTTCTTCACTAGAATGTTCAAAGGCTCTTATGGGGACTATGGCTAGGAAGAGTTTAGATGAAAACCTATATTAAGGCATTTGGACAGTAAGGTGTGAGAGTGAGTGTGTTCAATGTAAACATGCCCTTCATGGAAGGTAACATTTCAGAAATTTTCAATCTATAAAAGAAATAAACATGCTGAGAAAATATGATTAAGGCAAATACCAGCCATTCTCTGTCACCTTGTAACCCATCTGGATTAAGCTCTTTAATAGCAACAGCTGTAGTCTCATAACCAGGCCTTATGCTTTCATCTATGACGCCCTTATAAACAACTCCAAATCCACCCTCACCAAGAATGAAATCTGGTCGGAAATGTTTTGTGGCCAATATCATTTCCTCGTATGTAAAGATATCAACATTGCCATATCCAGGACTCTGGCGAAGATCAGTGACATTCTTGGGGACCAACGGGGCACTCATTGTCCTTTTAACCTCAAAAGACTCTGGCTTATTTAATTTACTTGGAGACTGATTAAAGCCTTGTCCTGCTTTGATTTCACAAGGGAAAAAAATTATCAATAAGTTACCACATAAAATACAGTTACAAAATTTACTGATTTCATGCTTTTTAAATTTTTCCGACACTTGTAATACCTGGCCTTATTTTAGATTCAGAAACGTCAAGAAAACAATGACTAATTATAGAAAGTCCATCACGCAAATTTTGGAGTAAATTTCTACATTTTGTTCTGCCATAGTTTTCACAACTTAACATTGCATGTCAACTATCTACATATTAACTGATCACTGAATTGCAAAATTCACTTGCATTAATCAAAACCAACATAAGACTCTTAATACTTTAGAACAGATTTATCAAAAGCCCCACATGTTTGCCTCATCAAAAACGAAAGAAAATTCCCATTTTTTTTCCATGAAATCAAAATGCAAATGAATCCCATTTCATTAGTTACTTACAGAAGAGGAAAATGCAGGAGGAAATCAAAACAAATACCACATACAGTTAAAACGAGAATTGATCGAGTTTCCATAGGAAAGTTTTGCAAAAAGGTTCTGGTTTAAATACCGTTCTTAGAAGAGAATTGGCGGTGCTCGTTAGATAGTTGGTCATCTTCAATACTAAAGCAAATCCCCATCAATTTCGACCTTAAAAGTCACCTGGATCTATTACATTTCATCTTCCCATTTATCAGACCAGACCCAAACCCCTTATCCAAACAACAAAAAACAAATCCGACCAAATGAGTTTCCCCACGAAGGAGATAACAACGGCAAACCCCAAGAGATGATAAATGGCCTCGGGATCCGATCTGGGTCTACCCGAATCTCAAATGGGTCGCCAGAATTTTACTCTGGTATCCGGAAACACACCACAACGGGACCCAATTAGTCGTAGAGAAATTTCAACTAGGATTAGATGGGAAGAGAGAAATCGTTTTAGAGAGAGAATCAAACGTGTTGATTTGCAGAAAGGCTTCTTCTCCTTGGAAAAAACAGCCGCCAAAACAGCCAAACTAGCGGGCCCTCTGATGCCTGTTAGCACTCTGTCTTAACACATAAGCCTTCATCTTTAGTCTTATTTTCCATTTTGCCACTTTTGATTTTTGAATTTTCACCGACGCGTAATGACATGGGAAATTATTTTAATTTTTTTATGGTATTGGAGACCTGAAAATTCTTTGGATATTGACATGCAAAAGCAGAGTAACGACGCTGTGCTCCGTAGCCATTTTTCCTCATAAAAAAAATGAGAATAATATGATTAAAAAAAAAAGTACAACTTAAAGAAGCATGATCGGTTCTTAATAATATGATTAAAAAAAAATACAACTTAAGAAGTATGATTGGTTCTTATAAATTTGAAGTTGCCACGAATTTAAATGCTTAAATAAATTTGTTTAGAGGTAAATTTATGTAGTTGTGGTGAATTTTTTTTACTATAGAAGATGCATAGTAATAAAAATTACGATAATATATAAATTGGTATCTAAATCATGTGCAAATTAATACACGGATTCTCTCTATTTTTAAAAGGTAATTCTGACATCTCTTCTAACTTTTAATTCTATGAACTATAGAATTCTCCCATCTAAAATACATACACGGTGACATAATGCTCACACAAATATCAATCACAAGGTTAGCGAGAAATTAAACAATGGATGAGCTTAGTTAGCAAGAATCAGAAATTTATTGGCAACAGTCAATCTGTCTCTCGTTGCTGAGAAGACTCAAAGTCAATATGAAAATGATTATTCCTGCATGTTAATAAAGCCTAAATGGTCATCCCAGTCCATATTCTCAAATCATAACCTGGTAATTTTGCTTTATCCAATTTCATCCAAACACCCAAAATTTCAATTTGTGAAACATCAATACGGTTCCACTGTTCGTCAGTGGCACGCCCTCTCTTATTCCAATATGAGATCACGTCTTGGCTCATTGTTTAACAATGTTAGTTTGTTCCCGTTGTCCAAGGTTCAATCGAGGCTCACTTCTGGTTTGTTATTATTTTCAAAAGCCTATAGAAGATTCCATGAGGTCAAGCTGGTGTTGTGTTTGTTGTTAAATTTACTGGTTTCCTGAGTTTATAATTCTTTTTTTCAACTTTTTCAATCTTCAAGTTTAGTAAAATACAAAGTATATGTAGATTTTGATACTTTTTGGATAATGAACTCTGTCAGAAACTTCCATTAAATCTGAATAGATTTGTTTGATAGTTCTAATTGTTTGATTTATCTTATGATTATCAAATTACATTTAGGATCAACTCTTAGCCATTGTTTTCATACCCTTAGTAATATCCTCCTATCGCTGGAAAAAAAAAAAAAAATACAGAAGACAAATTTTATTTCTCTTTGCCAGTTTTCTTAACACATAAACTCAAATATATGTTACTTTAATTCTTCATTTTACTCAAAGCTCTCAGTATGTATTTTGATACTCTGCACAACAAATTTTCTACTTATAGAAGTTCTAACGTTGTTAACCTAATGAAGGATTTTATAGGATGATGTTATTTACTTTTATTAAAATTTTTTTTATTCATTGAAGGCCTGGGCTAATATAACATTGCGGGCTACACAATATAGAGCGATCCTTCTCTAAACTCATCAAATTGGTGAAAACACTTACGATCGAGAGAACTTAAACTCGAGATCTTTTAATTTTCACATAAGTGAGAAAATCAAACACACTACACCTGATTGGCTTTTGTTGTAACAAAAGAGTGACCTATTTTTTTTGTTGATACGGCGAACTATTTTGTTGGCTTTCAATCTCATGACAATCTGCAGTTGATTCACGCTATACTTTTTGGAAAGAAAGCAAAGACGCTGCCTTAATTTGGTTTTGTGGTAGCTATATTTCCATGCAGAATGGGATTTTAGCTTTACACTTTGTGTTGTTAATCTTTATCTTTTGTTCTAATTGATTTTTGTTCCTCTCATTATTGATTATTTGATTTAACATTATCATATTACTACTTTTTACGGTTTCGTGCACACAATTTGAAGAGAAACTATTTTTCGCGCTACCTTTCGACTTCTGTTATATCTCTTTTTTTTTTTGGGTGAATTGTTATTACTGATCTTTGTGAAATGTTGTTGTTAGGAATTTATGGAAATCAAAATTAAGATACCTACTAAGATCAACAACCAAAGCGAAAGAGGAGGAGAAGAAGAGAATAAACAGCCATTGGATGCTTCCAAGAGGTAACCAATTCTTCTCTTATTCTCCTATTTTTTTTTTCTTCTTTAGACTTGAAAATTGAAAAGTATGTACAAAATATGATATATGGGGGAAGCGGATAATTTTATCATGTTAAATCGTAGAGAAATTGAATTAATAATTAAGTATTTGGGTTCTGATTTAATAGCATAATTTCACTGAACAATTTGATTTACCAATTTTAAACAACCATGTCCTTTTAAAAAAAAAAAAAAAATACCCATGTCCCTGTATTTTATACAATTAAATTTGACCTGATAATTTAATGAATGATGGCAGAGACATAGTTATATATATATAGACAAACTAAGAGTTTGTTTCATTTCCATAGTTTACTAGGAAGAATTGTGTTTCCATTTCAATAATTGGATTTTATACATTTATATTTGGGTTGAGTTCGAAAAAATGTTTGATCGGTTATATTTGAATTAGGCTTGCCATATAAATATTCATGTTGGACTTGCTTTATGAATACCCTTGTTGGGTTTAATCAGCATCACAGGTTTACTACGAGTCTCGATAGACTTATGCATATCCGCAATAACGTACATAACAGTAATTAACCAATGAAACTTGAACAAGACCAAAATCTAGTCAAATATAAACCGATTCAATATGCAATTAACATGTTGAGCTTGCAAATATAGTTTGAATTGAAAAACTTTGACTTTAAACTTTGGCAATTCTCTCCTTGGTCTCTGGAGAGTTCAATCATAATACTGTTCACACTTCGGTAATGATTATGTCTCTTGCTAAAATGAAATGTTAAAGAATAAGTTATGATTAAACTTTGCAAAAATATTTCATTTCAGCTATGGACATATTATTAAAGTGTGAAAGTAAAAAGTCATGACTGAACCATTACAAAATCAATGAGACCACAAGAAAAATCAACTAAAGTCTAGGATCAAATTTATGCAATGGTCCAAAAGAAAGGTAAGGAGAAAATGATAATTTTGAAACAAAAATTTCAATTGTTTATTTTTTTTTTATTGTCACAAAATTATGGATTTTTCATAATATTTTGTGAAATACATTTGTTAGAAAAATTGTATAAAATCATGTAATACTATCAAGTTTTTAATAATATAAACGGCTTATAGAATATATAATTGACAAAAATTAAAAAATTTGAATCAACTTAAAAATTTTATATATGAAAAAATTTAAATTATAGGAATATATAAAATGACGTTAAATTTCTTTTACAAAGAACATAAATATATAATGGGTATGGATGTAAAAATAAAAACCTAACCCTTAATCAGCATGAAAACGAGGTAAGTTTAAGTTTAAATTAATGCCTTGAAAGGAAGCGGAGCTCATTCGGTTTCCAGTTGCAAAACTCATTTTCCTTCCTTAAACAATCTCTCATCGCCGCTTCGTTCTTCTAGCCGTTTATCGAAAGATTAATCTGACTACACGAGCGGCTATCGTCGCGCCGCAACAAGCTCTGTAACGAGCTCTGTTGCTTGCGTTAGCGAGACTGTCACTGGCTTGCCTTATTGGTTGGTGAGTTTGAATTTTGAGTGAATTAAAGTTCTTTACTCTGTATTTATGAACAATTATGCATTTGGTGGATTTTGAGTTATTGCTTTTTTGATTGTTTTTCTTTCCCAATCCATTTGAAATTGAAGGATTTTGATTCCTTCTGTTTTGTGTTTGCTTTACGGGTTTTGTTGTTTTTTCAGTTGCTTGATAAAATAGCACGTATTTGATGGAATTGAAATAATTTGTTTCTTTTAGTTGGCTCCCTGTTTAATTATGGTTACAATCAAGTTTTGGTCTGAATTCATTGGTTGGAGCTAAAGCATGGATTTAGTTTATCTGAAAGTTCTTTCTTTTACTTGTGACTTGATGTTTTATGTTGTTCTACACATTGCTTGAAACTGTTGCTAGATGTTAATCCTAATTTTTGTGAGCCTTGATTAAACATTTGAATTGAAGATCTAATTACATAAAAATCTATTTTTTGAGGTTTCATCCTTTTAACTAGTAATGTATATTATATGCTGATCTGTGGGTTATTGGATGCCATTGCTTCATAATTATGCAAGTTGTAATTTAAAGGGGGTTTCAAGGTGCCTCTTATATAATTGATGGTTCATGTATGGTTTGAATGGAGTTCGGTTATGGCTGGGCATTTTCGTGGTATCTGAGCTGTTCGCAATCCCTATGAACTTTCGACAATTACACTTTATTACGAAGTATAATGTTTGATCTTCAATGTTTATTTTATTTCTTTGACCTTGTTTTGAAGGCACTAAGACTTGTGCCTTTATGTTCTACTGCTTACAAGCCATATTAAATAATTGTGATATGTTTTTATGCTCTGTGAATTGAGAAGTTTGATTGGTGGCGCGAGTTTGCATGTCTTAATGACAAATCTTCTATGTCATTTTGTATGACTTAGCTCATTGATTGAACTTGAAAAGCTTATTATGTCTTGTTGATTTATTTTTGGGAATTACCTGTTTTTATTTTGTTGAAAAGAATTCTCTTTCCTCTCATGAATAATTACAAGAGTGCGTTGAAATGGGTGTGATAAAAACATGTACAGGAAGGTTTGTATGGAGCAAGACTTGAGTAAATTGGATGTAACACACGTTACATTTCCACTTTCCCTGAAGTTTTATCTCGCAGCAACTATAATATAATTTACTTTTTATTGTCATCTCACATGTTGAATTGCTTTTAGTTGTTGTAATATTCTAATTGCATGCACTAGTGTATCTAGTCAGTGTAGTTTATGATCAGATGGGTTGAGATGGTATTTTTTTAGCACATAACGTATGTGCACATGGGAACTCAACAGTTGGAACAAATATCTGTGTTCAGAAGTCGATTTAGCTTTTTACAGGGGCAATTTGTAGTTATTTAGAATGCAATGTTTATTTCTTAAATTGACTGTTCAACATCCAGTTCTGGTAATTTTTTTTTTTTTTTTTTTTGTTTTGGCAGTCTTTAAAACAAGCAATGGGCTTTCTTAAAATTTGGGTCTCCTTTAAACAATAACCATGTGCCTTGTTTTTATTGATTGTCCTTTATGTAGATTTTTTTTACTCACAAGTTATATTAGTCCATTGACCCATAAGTATAATCCTTTAAACTCAAAATTTATGCTATTGATAATTATCAATTTAACATTTGTTTTTTTTCCAATTTTTCTTACCATTTGTTATGTGTATTTCACTTTTTAAAAGTTCTAAATAAAAAAGAAGTTATGAACAGCTTTTAGGTGTAAAATTTTAACCAATAAAATGCTTAATGAATTTAATAATTATAAATTGTGTACCACATATCAAATCAGTGTACCAACGAAGTCTACCCTTATTTGGGTATTTCTTACCGGTACCCATATCGTGACCAAAATGTGCTATCTTCCAGGTAACTATGGCATGCACCATATAAAAAATACTAGCTGTCGGACTTGCTTTTGTTGCAAATATAAGTAACTTTGCTCCTTATAACAGGAAATCTGCTAGTACAAACATGTTTAGTTCTAGCATATGAAGAATGTAGAAAATTAACTTTTTCCTTACTATTACTCCTTGGTACTTTAATATCTTTTGCTCATCTTTTGGTCAGTTCAATTACTTGGTTGTGGAATTATTTTCTAGACATCATCTTAAACAAGGATTCAACAGTAGCTAAGCTGGTCCATGCCATTTCAATTGGCCTTAGTAATTAGATGTGATCGTTAAAATAGGATGGATAAAATGGAGGAGTGGTACAAGCGTGCTATGTGATAGGAAGATATCTGACAAAGTGAAAGGAAAGTTCTATATACCGGTGGTGAGACCCGTGATGTTATATGGGAGTAAATGTTTGCTCCGAATGTCCAACATATTAATAAGATAGATGTTGCAGAAATGCGGATGTTAAGATGTGTGTGTGTGTGTGTAGTCACACAAAAGCGGACAAGATTAGAAATAACAACATACTACAAAAAGTGGAAGTAGTACAAGTTTGGGATAAAGTTAGAGAAGGACGTTTGAAATGGTTTGTCATGTCCTATGTAAACCTGATGTTCTTCGTTTTGTAAGTGCCATAAATCGAGGTGGAGGGTGCTAAAAGGGGAAGAGGTAGATCTAGAATCATATGTAGGGAAGTCGTCTCCAAAGATCTGCTACTCTTGACATTAGTGCGAACTTAGTTATGAACAAAGCGAAATGGAAACAAAGGATTATAGCCGGTCCCAACTAGTTTGGGATTAATGGTTGTTATTATTGTAATTAGATGAGTTATTATTATGTTTTTGTTATTTATTTGCAGACTGTTCGTTTTAAAAATGAGTTGGAACGCAACATTACAATTAAGCTTGGATATGCAAATGCAAAGATATACAAGTGTGAAGATGAACGGTGCGCACGGCCTACGTGCTACAAGTGAGTTGGCATATAGGTGAAGCTTACGGATCAGTTAACCATTCACGTTTTAATCTGAGAAATGCTTGTGCAGGGCATATGGAAGTGGCAAGGAAGATAGTCCCATGTGTGACGTACCTGGATTTGAAAATTGTAGAATGAAGTTGCTGAGACACGTCTCTTTTGTTGATTGCCCGGTATGATGAACCTATAACTTTTAAGTTTTTTGCTGGTGCTGATAGATCAGTACCTATGGTATTTCTTCTTGTCCTTTCTTGGTTTTTGGCATGAATTCTTCTTTTCACAGTTATTTACCCTCTAATTAATTTGTTTTGCTGCTAGATTTGTTATACTTCCTATCTTTTCAGATTTTGCTAATTGAAGGGAAAACCTGGCTGTTGTTACTGCTGTCTTGTGCATCTAGATCTGTTTACCCATTTAAGTTGCATGTACTGTCTGTCTTCTTATAGGGTCACGATATTCTCATGGCTACGATGCTTAATGGAGCAGCAATTATGGACGGTGCATTACTTCTCATAGCTGCAAATGAAAGCTGCCCCCAACCACAGACTTCTGAGCATCTTGCTGCTGTTGAAATTATGCGTCTCCAGCATATCATAATTCTTCAGAATAAAGTTGATTTAATTCAAGAAAATGTAGCCATCAACCAACATGAGGCTATTCAGAAATTTATTCAGGTTTAGTATTCCTCCCTCTTCTTTTGTTCCATAATTATCTCATTATTGATAATAACTATTTAATATAGAATCTGCAGTAAACTTTTCCTTCCACCACCTCCGAATTGCAGATATATGATTAACTTAATTCAAATGGAATCAAACTATGATGATTCTAATTGCAATTTCAAGGTTAAATGAAAAAACTCAATTGGCGTTAGGTAAAATCCAACAGTGTCAATTATCCAGTGATTAGCATCTATTTTTTATTTGGAACATGACCGTCTTTTTGGTTTTTTGTTATTGAATCGCTCAAATCATTGATATGTGGAAACTTTGAGCTTGCTGCTAAATCAGTCTCTATTTGCAACCCATATTTTATAGAACAATTGAAAGAAATAGAAGGTAAAGTATGTATCATAAACAGTGGTATTTAATTCATATAAAAAATCAAAACAGAAAGATACGAACCATGTTCATTTGTTACTTTAAGTGTATGATATGAGATGGAGTGTATTGCATTATCATATAGCATGGATTATTCATTCATTTAAGTTTTTCTTTCCAGGGAACTGTTGCTGATGGTGCCCCAGTGGTACCGATTTCTGCACAGCTTAAATATAATATAGATGTCGTGTGTGAATACATTGTGAAAAAGATTCCCATTCCAGAGAGGAACTTCATCTCTCCTCCTAATATGATTGTAATTCGCTCTTTTGATGTCAATAAGCCTGGATTTGAGGTTGATGAGATAAAAGGTGGTGTGGCTGGTGGAAGCATCCTAAGGGTATGTTTTAGACAATGTTGCTTGATATTTATTGTTTTCGTCTTCTTCTTCCTCTTCATTTATATCTTTGTTATTTGTTAATTTCTTTTCAAATTGCATATTGTTTGTAGTTGGGTTTATTTGTTTATGGAAGTGGCAAAATGTGTTCATCGCATGATTTTGTATCTCAATTGCTTCCTCATTGGGCAAGTTTATAGAGGCATTTTAGCAAATCTGCGCGAGCATGTGCATGTGTTTTTGTATTATATTTCATTTATTTACTTTGAGGTGTGGTTTGGGGTTTGGATGTGCTGGTGAAGTTTAGGTGGTATTTCTTTTAGCTTGGTTCTTGGTGCTGAAACTCTCCTCTTTAAAGCCGATTTCTGAGGTCACCCTTTTTTTTTTTTGATAGCTTAACATATTGATGACAGAGTGATAAAATATGGCCTCCACTTTCTTTAGAAGGGGCTCCTTAAGATTGGTAAATGGAGGAATGTTGTAGATTTGTTGATGTATGAGTCCATGTTAAAGTTGGGCAGCAAATTATTATGATGGGTGTTAATGAAAAGAGGTGTTCATGGTATGTTTGAATCTAGTGATTTTAGGCGATGGTTCCGAAATTGTTTTAGTTTAAATTGTTCATATAAGAGTTAACCCATTCTCTAGTTAAACTCATTAATAAAGATTAGATTCATAAAATATAGGGCAGCCCAGTGCATGAAGCACCTGCTATGCTTGGGGTTTGGGGAAGGGTTGGACCATTTTGGGTCTATTGTATGCAGCCTTACCCTGTAGTTTACAAGAGGCTGCTTCCACGACTTGAACCCGTGGCGTCCAGGTCACACGTCGACAGCTCTACCATTGCGCCAAGGATCTCCTTTATTAGATTCATAAAAATGCTGCTGATAATTCATTTAAAGTTGACTTCAAATCATTTTTTTATCTTTTATTATAAGGGTTTGAGTCCGCATTCAAATGCTATTTTCCATATTCATAATCTAACATAGATTTGTAAATCTAATCAATTAAAGTAAACCTTTGTATTATCAAATTCAAATTGTTCATGTGAGAGCTAACCCGTTCTTTAGTTAAATTCATTAATAAAGATTAGATTCATAAAAATGCTGCCTATAATTTGTTTGAAGTGGACTTCAAATCACTTTTTTTTTAAAAATTTTTTAATTATTATAGAAGTTTGAACATACATTCAAATGCGGTTTTCCATATTCATAATCTAACTTAGATTCGTGAATCTGATCAATTGAAGAAAACCCTTCCTATTATCAAATCCAAATATTACAAGTTCATATATCTCCACCTAAATGCAAGGTCTGTTTTATTTGTATCATCTTTTATCATCTGTTAATAGGTTTTGCCTTGCAAGAGGCAAACTCTTCATTATTCTTATTGGTTTGTAGGTGATTTCCTTTTTTTTCCTCTTTTGGCCTATGATCATTAGAAAGAATTATACTTGAGTGTTAGCAAAGTATTTGTTTAATATAATTAAAAGTTTAAATGTTAAAATTTACGGAAAGAGAAATAATAAGTCCATTTGAGTCAAACCTGAAAAGTTCAAATTTGGGTCAGCTCATTAAGTCATAGTTAGCCTAAGATGGCACTTAAATTTCTCATGAGTATGGGTCTATAATGAATTTGGCAGTACAGGTTGAGTTTGTGGGTCAAGTGAAAAAAAAGCCACCTCATTTTGGGCACTATCGTGTGCGTGAAAGTGTTCTTTAGCCTTTTGAGGCATTTCAAATCACATATCCTTCTCATTCAAAGGGGAAAAAGAAAATCATCCTTCTGTTTTTTCATCTGTCCTTAGCCTTTTGAGGCATTTCTATAGAAGTTCAATGCTTTTTTAATTTGAGGAAAAATGATTTTCATGGGCCTTGCGAACCTTTGATTGAAACTCTTTAAACTCTCAGTTTTACGGTAGCAATATAATTTTTTTTTTCCATCAACAGTATAGTGGAATATTACTGTTTTAGTTTTTATTATTCGAGGAAAAGTGACCTACTAGAAGATCAATGCTTTGAGTATTACTGTAAGTAATTTAAGTTAGACTAGCCAATCCATAGTTGCATTGCTGTCCATTGTAACTTCTATAGTTTTCTTGGCTTCTTTCTCTAATGTTCTTGAACTAGGGATCAGTATAAACTGGATCACATACTCGGTTGTATTTCTATCATTCAAGTTTGTCAAGCTCTCAACAAGGGTCTTCTTATTTCTAGCTACTGCAGTAGTGCAAATACTTGCCACTTCAACTTCCTTGATGGTCTCTTCAGTTTGCCCAATTACCATTACTTGGTTTGAAAAAAACAGCAGGTGAAGACTTTGTTCTTGATTCTTTTGGATAGTAGAATGTCTCATAGCTCATCTTTTGGTTTATGTGCTAAATGAGCTGGTTAAGGTGTTTATAGAAGGTGATGCTGTCCTTCTTATTTGCTAACTAGTGACTTGTTTAGGGATGTCATTGAGTTTCAGAACAATCTGCAGTGGTAAATTTCCTTCTCCAAGAGTAAGCCTTTTTCTATATTCTCCTTGATTTGAGTTGCTGTTGGAATAGAGGATGGGAGCTAATTAAATTGAGAAACCATGTCTGATACTGCAACTCATGTAAGCCTGGAAACAAACAGAAGATAGATAAATGAATGGATTTTAAGATCTGAACAAGTGTGGAAGCGTCCTCCAATGAACAGACTGAAATTATCTAATGCTGAGAAAACTTTGGAGTAACTGGAGACAAATATACATAGAATTGGTTTGTTGCATTTCAAAAGCATACAACATATCATGGTTTCGTGATCTAGTTATGGACCTGTTTAGTTGAATATGAAAGAAATCATTAACAGTCAGATTATATTTAATCCCCTACTACCTATTTACAATTAATGAAAGTAAGAGGTCATTGGAGAGAATTCTATAATCTTTGAGATTAGGTCTCAATTCTTGAATAAAAATTCTTCAGATACAGGAAAGTGAAAGTAAAAAAAAAAAAAAAAAAAAAAGACTTCTGATAGATTCTTGAGTTTCCTTATGGACTGCATTTAGTGGCTTCTTATATATAGTGTTTGACAAATGTAAATCACAAAATGTTTATGATCAATGCAAGATCAAATCTTCCAAATATGCTATTTTAGGATGTTTCTGATCAATGGAAGCTCAAGCTTCCAAGTGTGCTATTTTAGGAAGCCTGTGATCTAGCCTTGCCAGCCCGTGATGTGCACCATGCTATCTTCTCCGAGGGTGACTCAAACCCTGCTGTATGTCATTGATTCTGTGTGCTTATATTAAAATTCTGTCATATGCAGGGTGTTTTGAAGGTCAATCAATTTATTGAAGTTCGTCCTGGGATCGTTGTTAAAGATGAGACTGGGAATATCAAGTGCACGCCAATATACACGAGAATAGTTTCGCTGTATGCTGAACAAAATGAACTACAGTTTGCTGTGCCAGGAGGTCTCATTGGTGTTGGCACAACCATGGACCCTACTTTGACTCGGGCTGATCGGTTGGTGGGGCAGGTTCTTGGAGATGTTGGGTCACTCCCTGAAGTTTTTGTTGAGCTTGAGGTAAGATGCTGAACTAGCAACAATTTTTTTATTGTATCTGATATTTATGCTTCTGTTATAAGTTTGCCGAGCAAATAATTTGGTGCAGGGTCTCTTACTATGGGCATGCATGCATATAGATGCATTGGTGGATGGATGTACAAGAATGTACACATTAATACATGTCTCATTCTTATGTTGAATTTATTTTTAAGGTTGGGAAGGGAAGAAATTTATGTTGTTATTTGTGATGTATTACAATACTGGTCTTCCCATGTATCCATTGGAACATTTTTAAGTGAATTTGACGCTACTCGTTATAATTTGTCTTGTCTGTTTGTATAGTCTTACCTTTTCCACACTTTATTTTGTTTCTGTTCAAGTATTACTTCCTGTTTTGTTACATTTCTCCACTTCTATGCGAGACTCTTGATAAATTTGAAGTCAGTCTGATACCTTCCTGTGTATCACTGGTGCTGATATCATGCTCTTTATTATGCAGGTGAATTTCTTTCTTCTTCGGCGACTTATTGGTGTTAGGACAAAGGGCTCAGAGAAGCAAGGCAAGGTCTCGAAGCTAGCAAAGGGAGAGATTCTTATGCTGAACATAGGGTCCATGTCAACTGGTGCTCGTGTTATTGCTGTGAAAAATGATTTGGCAAAGCTGCAGTTGACTTCTCCTGTGTGCACGAGTAAGGGAGAGAAGATTGCACTCAGCCGACGAGTTGAGAAGCATTGGCGTCTTATTGGGTGGGGCATGATTCAAGCTGGAACAACCCTCGATGTCCCACCATGCCCCTTATAAGTGATCTCATGCGTGTGTTGGTGGGAGAGAGAGCATAGAAGAGAATTAAGATAAAGAATTGAGTGGAACATTTGTGCGGTGAAGAACTATACCTTTTACTGATGCTTGTTATTGTTCGGCACTGTTTCATTTTTCGTTTTTAACCCGAGTTTTCAAGACGAGTCACTTTAACTGATCAGTGATTATTGCAGCGGTATACTAGTTAAAAAATCCAGATGGAATCACTATAAGAAGTTTTATTTGTTTGTTTATTTATTCATAATATTTGGGTTAACTTACCAAACATCCCTTTACTGAATTCAATAATTTCTGAAATTTACATACTCCAAGAAACATTCCTTCCATTCTCTATTTGGAAAATTATTATCTAGTTCCTACTCTGTTCATATTTTCAAAACTTTTATTTAGCCTAATTTATTTTAACTTGAAAAATGAAAAAGCTGATTGTTTAATTCTTGTCGCGGTGAAATATCTATTTCTATGTAATTTCGAATTCTATATCATTGAAATTCTCATATAATCTGCATTATTTGTCAAATAGTTTTAAAAAGGTATTATTTTGCAAACATAAATATTGATTCCAAATTGCTAAATTCTGTTGGGGTGGCACAAATTTTCGGAACGAATTTATATAAGAGTTTGTAGTTCTAAATGAGTCATCAAGATGCCGATATAATCATGATCTGCAGCCAAAAGATCCAAAATTCCATGCGGAATATCCTACCCGAGCTGCTCACGTTTGATTACTGGGCTTCTTAGAGTAAAGGATATGCCTTTGATTTTTTGCGCCTGAAGGCTTCGGCTGTAGACTGAGTTCAATATTGATGCATCCTATAGCTCAATAGAACAAATAGAAGACCCTATATGAGTTGTCCGTCAGATGTGCAAACGATATCGGCTACGGGGAACCTTGGTTACAAAGCCTTTTAGAGCAAAAGGGCACAACTTCGAAATTTTTGCTCGGAAGTTCCAACATGGACTAACCCGAGCCCGATATCAATACCTCATACTGGTAAATTAACCAAATTTTATTGTCTCAAAATGTCAGGCCAAACAATAGAAGAAAGATGTTTGGTAGAAACTATCCAATGCTTTCCGAGTAGCATGAATTTTGGGATGAATTTATATTGCGCATGCAATTCTGCATGAGAGATCGGGTAGGCGAGATAAGCATGTTCGGATGATCATAAGATCCCATACTACTGCCTAGAAGATCCTGCATGTGCTGTCCGTTAGACGTATAGAAGATATTGACTCCTGAGTAGGCTTTTATACAGAGCTTCTTAGACCAAATGTGTATACCTTTAGATTTTTGGGAGGCGACAGCTTCAGGACAAAATGAACCGAAAATGATTTTTATGCTTCCTACAAGTCAATAGACAAAATATTATGATATTGAAATTGTGTGCCAAGTAATAGATAGGGAGATATTAGGAAAAAACTATCGAATGCTTCCGGAGTGGCACTAATTTTGCGCATGAATATATATCGTGTAGCAATTCTTTATGATGCATTGAGCAGGTGAGATAAGCATCCCAGGAAAACCATGAGAGCCCCAAACTATCGCCTATAAGATCCTATACGAGCTATCCATTGGACCTACAGAAAATATCGGCCCTGGAACAGGCCTTCATAGATGACTTCTTGGACCAAAGGGACCTTTGGATTTTTAGGCCCAGAAGCTCCAACACAGAATGACCTGAAAATGATTTTAATGCTTCCTACAGGTCTTAGACAAAACATTATTGCATCGAAATGACATTCCAAGCAACAGCCAGAGAGATATTGGGCAAAAACTGTCGAATGCTTCCAGAGTGACACCAATTTTGCGCATGAATTTATATGGCATATGAAATTCTTAATGACACATTAAGCAGTTAAGATAGGCATATTGGGGTGACCATGAGACCCCAAACTATTGCCTAGAAGACCCTATATGAGCTCCTTGTCAAGTGTACAAACTATATCGACTCCAAAATAGGCCTTCATACAGGACTTCTTAGATCAAAGGGGTAATACCTTTGGATTTTTGGGCCGGAAGCTCGGGTGTGGAATGACCCGAAGATGATTTCAATTCTTCTTACAGGTCTTAGACAAAATATTATGGCCTTGAAATGGCGTGCCAAGAAAACGACAGAGAGATATTAGGCAAAAACTGCCGAATGCTTCCTAAGTGGTACCGATTTTGCACATGAATTTTTTTGGCGTATGCAATTCTTAACGACGTATCAAGCAGGCGAGATAGGCATGCCGGGCTGACCTTGAGACCCCAAACTAACACCTACAAGACCCTATATGAGCTGTCCGTCAAGCGTATAGACGATATTGGCTCCGGAACAGACCTTCAGACAGGGCTTCTTAGACCAAAGGGTATACCTCTGGATTTTTGGGCCCAGAAGCTCCGGCACGGAATGACCCAAAATTGATTTCAATGCTTTCTAGAGGTCTGAGACAAAATATTATGGCCTCAAAAGTGTATGCAAAGCAACAGACAGAGAGATATTGGGCAACAATTGGCGAATGCATCAAAAGTGGAACCAATTTTGCGCATGAATTTATATGGCGTACGTAATTCTTAATGATGCATCGAGCTAGCGAGATAGGCATCCTAATGCTTCCTACATGTCTTAGATGAAATATTATGGCCTCCAAATGATGTGGCAAGAAACAGAAAGAGAGATATTGGGTGAAAACTGCCAAATGCCTGCGGAGTGGCACTGATTTTGTGCATTAATTTATATGGCATATGCAATTCTTAATGACGCAACGAGCAGTCAAGATAGGCATACTGATTTGACAACAAGAACCTAGAATATTTCCTAGAAGACCCTATACAAGCTGCCCATCAGGTGTATAGAATATATCCACTCCGAAACAGGCCTTCACATAAGGCTTCTAAGACTAAAAGGGTATACCATGGATTTTGGGGCCCAGAAGTAAGGGCTCAGAATGTCCTGAAAATTATTACAGTACTTTTGATATGTCTTAGACAAAATATTACGGCCTCAAAATGCAATGGCAAGCAACAAATAGAGAGATATTAGGCAAAAATTGCCAAATGCTTCCGGAGTGGCACCGATTTTGCGCATTAAATTATATGGCATATGCAATTCTTAATGACACAACGAGCAGCCGAGATAGGCATACCGATTGGACCATGTAACTCTAAACTATGGCATAGAAGAGCCTATATGAGCTGCCCTTCAGGCGTACATAAGATATCGACTTCGGAACAGGCCTTCACACAGGACTTCTCAAACCAAAGGGGTATACCTTGGATTTTGGGGCCCAAAAGCATTGCTCGCAATGGATCGAAAATGATTACAATGCTTCCTACATGTCTTAGACAAAATATTATAGCCTTGAAATGGGATGGCAAGCAACAGAAAGAGAGATATTGGGCGAAAAACGATTTTGCGCATTAATTTATATGGCATATGCAATTCCCAATGATGCAACAAGCAACCGAGATAGGCATACCAATTGGACCACAAGACCCTAAACTATTGCCTAGAATAGCCTATACAAGCTGCCCATTGGGCGTACAGAAGATATCGGCTTCAGAAGTTGCCTTCAAACAGGGCTCTCAGATCAAAGGGTTATACCTTAGATTTTGGGGCCCAGAAGCACCGGCTCGGAATGGCCCAAAAATGATTACAATGCTTCCTACATGTTTTAGACGAAATATTTTGGCCTCAAAATGGCAGGGCAAGCAACAGACAGAGAGATATTGGGCGATTGGGCGAAAACTTCCAAATGCTTATGGAGTGGCACCCATTTTGCGTATTAATTTATATGGCGTATGCATTTCTTAATGACGCAACGAGCAGTTGAGATAGGCATACCGATTGGAACACCAGACCCTAAACTATCTCCTAGAAGAGCCTACAGGAGTTGCCCATCAGGTGTAAAGAAGATATCGGCTCCAGAACAGGCCTTCACACAAGGCTTTCTGAACCAAAGGGGTACACCTTTGGATTTTAGGGCCCAGAAGCACTGGCTCAGAATGGCCCAAAAATTGATTACAATGCTTCCTTCATGTCTTAGATGAAATATGATGGCCTGAAAATAGCGTTGCAAGCAACAAATAGAGAGATATTGGGCATAAATTGCCAAATGCTTCTGGAGTGGCACCGGGAGTGGCCGATTTTGCGCATTAATTTATACGGGCGTATCATTCTTATGACGCAACGAAGCAGCCAAGATAGGCATACCGATTGGGACCATAAAACCTAAAATTATCACCTAAAAGAGGTTATACTAGCTGCCCCTAAGGCGTACAAAAGATATCGAACTTGGAAATAGGCCTTCAACAGGATTTCTTAGACCCAAAAGGTAACTTGGATTTTAAGGGCCCAGGTACGCTCGGAATGACCCGAAATGATACAATGCTTCTTATTATCTTAGATGAAATTATTTTGGCCTCAAATAGTGTGGCGAGCAACAGACAGAGAAGATATTGGGCATAAACTGCTAAATGCTTCCGAAGTGGTACCGATTTGCGCATTTAATTTAGGCGTAATGCAATTCTTAATGACCCATACGAGAAACCGGAGTAAGCATACGTAGTTGGACCACAAGAATTAAACTTATCGGCTAGAAGAGCCTATATGAGCCTGTGCATAGACATACAGAGGATAATGGGCTTCTACAAACAAGCCTTCACACAAGGCTTCTAAGACCAAGGGTATACCTGATTTTGGGGCCCGGAAGCACCAGCTCGGAATGGCCTGAAAATGATTACAATGCTTCCTACATGCCTTAGAGGAAATATTATGGCCTCGAAATAGTGTAGTAAGCAACAGACAGAGAGATATTAGGCTAAAACGGCCAAATGCTTCCAGAGTGGCACCGATTTTGCGAGTTAATTTATATGGCGTATGCAATACTTAATGATGCAATGAGCAGTCGAGATAGGCATACCGATTTGACCACAAGACCTTAAACTATAGGCTAGAAGAGCCTATACGAGCTGCACGTAAGAGATACAAAAGATATAGGCTCTGGAACAGGCCTTCAAATAGGGCTCGTAAGACCAAAGGGGTATACCTATGATTTTGGGGCCGGCAAGCACCGGCTCAGAATGGCCCAAAAATGATTACAATGCTTCCTACATGTCTTACGGAAATATTATGGCCTTGAAATGGCGTGGTAAGGGTCAAACAGAGAGCTATTAGGCTAAAACTGCCAAATGCTTCCGAAGTGGCCTTGATTTTGCGCAGTAATTTATATGGCGTATGCAATTCTTAAAACTGCCAAATGCTTTCGGAGTGGCACCGATTTTGCGCATTAGTTTATATGGAGTTTGCAATCCTTAATGAAGCAATAAGCAGCCGAGATAGGCATACCGATTGGACCATAAGACCCTAAAACATCGCCTAGATGAGCCTAGCCCATAGAAAATGTCATCAGGCGTCAGAAAGATATCGGCTCCGTACATGGGGCCTTTTCACACAGGGCTCCTAAGACAAAGGGTGTATAACCTATCGGATTTGGGGGCTCGAATGCACGCTCAAAATTGCCCGAAAATATTCATGCTCCTACATGTCTTAGAGGACATTATTATGGCCTCCCGAAATGGCCTCGAAATGGCATGATAAGTGACAGACAGAGAGATATTGGGCTAAAACTGCCAAATGCTTCCGTAGTGGCACCAATTTTGTGCATTAATTTATATGGAGTTTGCAATCCTTAATGAGCAGCCGAGATAGGCATACCGATTGGACCATAAGACGTTAAAAAATCGCCGAGATGAGCCTATGGGAGCTTCCAGTTAGGGGTACAGAAGATATCGGCTCTGGAACAGGGCTTCACACAGGGGGTATACCTACGATTTTGGGGCCCGAAAGCACCGAGTCGGAATGGCTCGAAAATGATTATAATGCTTCCTACATGTCTTAGAGGAAATATTATGGCCTCAAAATGGCGTGATAAGCGACAGACAGAGAGATATTGGGCTAAACTTTCAAAAGGCTTCAGGAAGTGGCACCGATTTTGCGCATTAATTATATGGAGTTTTCAAATCCTAATGAAAGCAATGAGCAGCCGGAATAGGCATACCGATTGGACCATAGACCGCTAAAAATCGCCTAGTGAGCCTAATGGGAGCTACCGTCAGGGTAAGAGATATCGTGCTCCGGAACAGGCTTCACCTAGGGCTCCTAAGACAAACCTACGATTTTGGGGCCCGAAAGCACCAGCTCAGAATGGCCCGAAAATGATTACAATGCTTCCTACATGTCTCAGAGGAAATATTATAGCCTCGAAATTGTGTGATAAGCGATAGACATAGAGATAGTGGGCTAAAACTGCCAAATGCTTCTAGAGTGGCACCGATTTTGCGCATTAATTTATATGGAGTTTGCAACCCTTAATGAAGTAATGAGCGAGATAAGCATACCGATTGGACCATAAGACGCTAAACAATCGCCTAGATGAGCCTATGGGAGCTGTCCGTCAGGCGTACAGAAGATATCGGCTTCGGAACAGGGCTTCACATAGGGCTCCTAAGACTAAAGGGGTATACCTACAATTTTAGGGCTCGGAAGCACGGGCTAAAAATTGCTCAAAAATGATTACAATGCTTCCTACATGTCTTAGAGGAAATATTATGGCCTCGAAATGGCATGATAAGCGACAGACATAGGGATATTGTGCTAAAACTGCCAAATGCTTCCGTAGTGGCGACGATTTTGCGCATTAATTTATATTGAGTTTGCAATCCTTAGTGAAGCAATGAGCAGCCGAGATAGGTATACCGCTTGGACCATAAGACCATAAACAATCACCTAGATGAGCCTATAGGAGCTGCACGTCAGGCATACAGAAGATATCGACTTAGGAACAGGGCCTCACACAGGGCTCCTAAGACCAAAGGGGTATACCTATGATTTTAGGGCCTTGAAGCACCGGCTGGGAATGGCCCGAATATGATTAAAATACTTCCTACATGTCTTAGAGGAAATATTACAGCCTCGAAATGGCATGATAAGCAACAGACAGAGAGATATTGGGCAAAAACTGCGAAATGCTTTCGTAGTGGCACCGATTTTGCGCATTAATTTATATGGAGTTTGCAATCCTTAATGAAGCAATGAGCTGCCGAGATAGGCATACCGATTGGACCATAAGACCCTAAATAATCGCCTAGATGAGCCTATAGGAGCTGCCCGTCAGGCGTACAGAAGATATCGGACTCCGCAACAGGGCTTCACACAGGCCTCCTAAGACCAAAGGGGTATACCTACGATTTTGGGCCCGAAAGCAACGGCTCAAAATTGCACAAAAATGATTACAATGATTCCTACATGTCTTAGACGAAATATTATGCCTCAAAATGGCGTGATAATCGACAGACAGAGAGGATTAGAGAGATATTAGGCTAAACACTTGCAAATTGCTTCCGGAGTGGCACGCATTTTGCGCAATTCGATTTTGCGCATTAATTTATATGGAGTTTGCAATCCTTAATGAAGCAATGAGCAGTCGAGATAGGCATACCGATTGGACCATAAGACCCTAAAAAATACCTAGATGAGCCTATTGGAGCTGCCCGTTAGGTGTATAGAAGATATCGACTCCGGAACAGGGTGTCACACAGGGCTCCTAAGACCAACGGGGTATACCTATGATTTTGGGGCCCGGAAGCACTGGCTCGGAATGGTGCCTAAAAATGATTATAATGCTTCCTACATGTCTTAGAGGAAATATTATGACCTCAAAATGGTGTAAAATGGTGTTGATAAGCGACAGACAGAGAGATATTGGGCTAAAAACTGCCCCAAATGCTTTCCGTAGTGGCACCCGATTTTGCATTTAATTTATTATGGAGTTTGCAATTCTTAAATGATAGCAATGAGCACGACCGAGATAGGCGTAGCCGATTGGACCATTAAAGAACCCTAACGATCTCCTAGATGAGCCTATTGGAGCTTGCCCAGTCAGGACGTACAGAGAGATATCGGGCTCAATGAACAGGGAGCACCGTTCGCACGAGGGCTCTTCGAGACCAAAGGGCATACTTACGATTTTTGGGGCCAAACGAAAGCTAATCGCTCAGGATGGCGGAAATGGTCTATAATGCTTCCTTAACAATGTCTTAGAGGAAAATATTTTTATGGCCCTCCAAATGACATGATAAGCGACAGACAGAGAGATATTAGGCCTAAAACACTGCCAAATGCTTTCGGAGTTGGGCACCAGGCATTTTGATGCCATTACAATTACTATTGAGTTTGCCAATCCTTAATGAAAAAAAGGGGCGGGGGCAATTTTGGAAAAGGAAAAGGGCCGAGATAGGCTTGCCGATTGGACCATAGATTCCTAAACTATCACCTAGGATAGCCTATTAGGAGCTTGCACAATCAGGCGGTACAGAAGACTATCGGCTCTGGAAAGAGGCCTTACTACGGCTCTAAGACCAAACGGGATAACTACCGATATTGAGGGCTCGGAAAGCACCGGCTCGCAAAATGGTCCAAAAATGATCGTACTTACAATAGCATCCTACATGTCTTAGACGGAAATATTATGGCCTTGAATGAGTGATAAGCGACCAGACAGAAGAGATATTGGTCTAAAAGATATTGGTCTAAAACTGCCAAATGATTCTGGAGTGGCACCGATTTTGCGCATTAAATTATATTGAGTTTGCAATCCTTAATGAAGCAATGAGCGGCCGAGATAGGAATATCAATTGGGCCAGAAGAACCTAAACTATCATCTAGATGAGCCTACAGGAGCTGCCCATCACGCCTACAGAAAATATCGGCTCCGGAATAGGGCTTCAGTCAGGGCTCCTAAGACCAAAGGGCTATACCTATGATTTCGGCGCCGGGAAGCACAAGCTCGAAATGGCAAAAAAATAATTACAATGCTTCCCACTTCCTACATGTCTTAGAGGAAATATTGTGGCCTCAAAATGGCGTGAAAAGCGACAGACGAAGAGATATTGGGCTAAAACTGCCAAATGCTTACGGAGTAGCACCCATTTTGCGCATTAATTTATATTGAGTTTGCAATCCTTAACGAAGCATTTAACAGCCAAGATAGGCATACCGATTGGACCATAAGACCCTAAAGTATCCCAGATGAGCCTATATGATCTCCTCATCAGGCGTACAGAGGATATCGGCTCCGGAACAGGGCTCACATAGGGCTCCTAAGACCAAAGGCGTATACCTACGATTTTGGGGCCCGCCCGAAAAGCACCTTCTCGGAATTGCCACAAAAATGAATTACAATGGCTTTTTCCTACATATCTTAGACGAAATAATATATTGGCCTCAAAATGGGCGTTGATAAGCGACAGACAGAGGATATTTGGCCTAAAACTGGCCAAAATGCTTCACGGCAGTGGCACCGATTTTGCGCATTAATTTATATTTTGAGTTTGCCATACCTTAAATGAAGCAGATTTTACGCATTAATTTATATTGAGTTTGCAATCCTTAATGAAGCAATGAACAGCCGAGATAGGCATACCGATTGGACCAGAAGACCCTAAACTATCAACTAGATGAGCTTATAGGAGCTTCCCGTCAGGCGTACAGAAGATATCGACTTCGGAACAGCACTTCACACAAGGCTCCTAAGACCAAAGGGGTATACCTACAATTTTAGGGCCCGGAAGCACCGGCTCGGAATTGCCCGAAAATGAAGATAATGCTATCTACATGTCTTAGATGAAATATAAGGGACAGACAGAGAGATGTTGGGTTAAAACTGGCAAATGCTTTCGGAATGGCACACCGAGTTTGCGCATTAATTTATATTGAGTTTGTAATCCTTAATGAAGCATCTAACAGCCGAGATAGGGATATCGATTGGACCATAAGACCCTAAATATCCCCCAGATGAGCCTATAGGAGCTCCGCGTAAGGCGTACAGAAGATATCGACTCCGCAACAGGGCTTCACACAGGCCTCCTAAGACCAAAGGGGTATACCTACGATTTTGGGCCCGAAAGCAACGGCTCAAAATTGCACAAAAATGATTACAATGATTCCTACATGTCTTAGACGAAATATTATGCCTCAAAATGGCGTGATAATCGACAGACAGAGAGAAGAGATATTGGGCTTAAAACTGCCAAATGCTTCCGGAGTGGCTCCGATGGAGTGGCACCGATTCTGCGCATTAATTTATATTGAGTTTGAAATCCTTAATGAAGCATCTAACAGCCGAGATAGGCATACCGATTGGCCCATAAGGCCCTAAAGTATCTCCCAGATGAGCCTATAGGAGCTCCTCATCAGGCATACAGAAGATATTAGCTCTGTAACAGGGCTTCACACAGGGCTCCTAACACCAAAGGGGTATACCTACGATTTTGGGGCCCGAAAGCACCGGCTTGGAATTTCACAAAATTAATGACAATACTTCCTATATTTCTTAGAGGAAATATTATGGCCTTAAAATGGCGTGATAAGCGACAGACAGAGAGATATTGGGCTAAAACTGCCAAATGCTTCCGGTGGCACCGATTTTGCGCATTAATTTATATTGAGTTGCAATCCTTAATGAAGCAATGAGCAGCCGAGATAGGCATACCGATTGGCCATAAACCCCAAAGTTATGCCCCAGATGAGCCTAAGGAGCTCCTCCATGAGGCGTACAGAAGATATTCGGTCCGGAAATAGGGCTTCACACAGGGGCTCCGTAAGACCAAAGGGTAACCTACGATTTTGGGCGCCCGAAAGCACCGGCTTCAGAAGTTGAACAAAAATATTTACAATGCTCCACTGTTGTAGAGGAATTAAGTATGGCCTCAAAATGGCTGATAAGCGAGCAACAGAGAGATATTGGGCTAAAAACTGCAAAATGCTTTCGGAGTTAGGCAGCCGATTTTGACCGAGTTTGCGCATTAATTTATATTGAGTTTGTAATCCTTAATGAAGCATCTAACAGCCGAGATAGGGATATCGATTGGACCATAAGACCCTAAATATCCCCCAGATGAGCCTATAGGAGCTCCGCGTAAGGCGTACAGAAGATATCGACTCCGCAACAGGGCTTCACACAGGCCTCCTAAGACCAAAGGGGTATACCTACGATTTTGGGCCCGAAAGCAACGGCTCAAAATTGCACAAAAATGATTACAATGATTCCTACATGTCTTAGACGAAATATTATGCCTCAAAATGGCGTGATAATCGACAGACAGAGAGAGAGATATTGGGCTAGAACTGCCAAATCCTTTCGGAGTGGCACCGATTTTACGCATTAATTTATATTCAGTTTGCAATCCTTAATGAAGCGTCTAACAGCCTAGATAGGCATACCAATTGGACCATAAGACCCTAGAATATTACCTTGTTGAGCCTATAGGAGTTGCCCATCAAGCGTACAGAAGATATCGGATCCGGAACAGGGCTTCACACAGGGCTCCTAAGACCAAAGGGGGGGCTCCCTAAGACCCAAAGGGGGTATACCTACGACTTTGGGGCCTGAAAAACCGGCTCGGAATTGCCGAAAATGATTACAATGCTTTGCTACATGTCTTAGAGGAAATATATGTCCTCGATAATAGCTAGTGATAAGCTACAGACGATGAGATATTGGGGCTAAAACTGCCAAATGCTTCCGGAGTGGCACCGAATTTTGCGCATTAATTTAATATTGAGTTTGCAATCCTTTAATTGAAGCATCTAACAGCCTTTAGATAGGCCATACCGTTGGACCATAAAGACCACATTGCCTCGTTGAGTCCATAGGATTGCCCATCAGCGTACAGAAGTTATCGGCTCGAACAGTGTTCAACAACAGGCTCTAAGACGCAAAGGGGTATACTACGATTTTGGGGCTGGAAAGCACCGCTGGGAATTGCCCAAAAATGATTACAATGCTTTCCTACATGTGTTAAGAGGAAAATATTTATGGCCTCGGCCTAATAGCATGAATAAGCTACAGACCAGAAAGATTTGGCTAAACTTGCAAAATGCTTCGAGTGGCACCCGATTTTTGCGCATTAATTTATATTGAGTTTTGCAATCCCCTTAACGAAGCATCTTAACAGCCTAGATAGGCCATACTCGATTGGAACCATAAGACCCTAAAATATTGGCCTCGTTGAGCTATAGGAAGCTGGCCATCAAAGCGTACAGAAGTATATCGACTTCCGGAAACAGGGCTTCAACACAGGGCTCCTAAGACCAAGGGGTATTACCGTACGATTTTGGGGCTGAAAACACCAGCTCGGAAATTGCCTGAAAAATGATTACAAACTTGCTACATGTCTTAGAGGAAATATTATAATGGCCTCGACAATAGCATGATAAGCTACATGACAAGAAAGATATTGGCTAAAACCTGCAAATGCTTTGCCGGAGTGGCAACCGATTTTGCGGCATTTAATTTATATTGAGTTTGCAATCCTTAACGAAGCATCTAACAGCCTAGTTAGGCAATAGCGATTGGGCATAAGACACTAAAATATTGCCGTCGTTTAGCCTATAGGAGTTGCCTGATCAGCGTTAAAGAAGATATCAGCTCCGGAAATGGCCTTTCACACAGGGGCTCCTAAACGCAAAGGGTATACCTAACGATTTTGGGGCCTGAAAAACCACCCCGGCTCGGAATTGCCCAAAAAGTGATCACAATGCTTCTTACATGTCTAAGGAAATATTATGGCCTCAAAATAGCGTGATAAGCTTACCAGACAGAGGAGATATTGGGCTAAAAACTGCCGAAAACTGCCGAATGCTTCCGGAGTGGCACCGATTTTCCGCATTAATTTATATTGAGTTTGCAATCCTTAATGAAGCATCTAACAGCCTAGACAGGCATACCGATTGGACCATAAGACCCTAAAATATTGCCTTGTTGAGCCTATAGGAGTTTCCCATCAAGCGTACAGAAGATATCGGCTCCGGAACAGGGCTTCACACAGGGGTCGTAAGACGAAAGGGGTATACCTATGATTTTGGAGCCCGAAAATACCGGCTCGGAATTGCCTGAAAATGATTACAACGCTTGCTACATGTCTTAGAGGAAATATTATGGCCTCGAAATAGCATGATAAGCTACAGACAGAGGGATATTGGGCTAAAACTGCCAAATGCTTCCGGAGTGGCACCGATTTTGCGCATTAATTTATATTGAGTTTGCAATCCTTTTGCAATCCTTAATGAAATCTAACAAGGCCTAGATAGGCATAACCGATTGGACCATAAGACCCTAGAAATATTTTGCCTCGTTGAGCCTATAGGAGTTTTGCCCATCAAGCGTATAGAAGATATCGGGTGCGGAACAGTGCTTCACACAGGGCTTCCTAAGACCAAAGGGCAATACTACGATTTGGGCTGAAAGCAACCGGCTCGGAATTGAACCAAGAATGATTACAATGCTTCCTACATGTGTTTAGAGAAATATTAAATTGGCCTCGAAAAATCGCATGATAAGCTGCATACAGATTGGGCTAAAACTGCCAAATGCTTCCGGAGTGGCACCGATTTTGGGCATTAATTTATATTGAGCTTGTGAGTTTGCAATCCTTAATGAAGCATCTAACAGCCTAGATAGGCATACCGATCGGACCATAAGACCCTAAAATATTGCCTCATTGAGCCTATAGGAGTTGCCCGTCAAGCGTACAGAAGATATCGGGTCCGGAACAGTGCTTCACACAGGGCTCCTAAGACCAAAGGGGTATACCTACGATTTTGGGGCTGGAAAGCACCATCTCAGAATTGCCCGAAAATGATTACAATGCCTCCTACATGTGTTAGAAGAAATATTATGGCCTCAAAATCGCATGATAAGCGACAGACAGAGAGATATTGGGCAAAAACTGCCAAATGCTTCTGGAGTCGGAGTGGCAACCGATTTTGGCCATTATTTATATTGAGTTTGCAACCCTTAATGAAGCATCTAACAGCCTAGATAGGCTAACCGAATTGGACCATATAGACCCTAAAATATTGCATTCGTTGAGCCTATAGGACTGGCCATTCAAGCGTACAGAAGTGATCGGCTCCGGAACAGGGGCTTCACACAGGGCTCCTAAGAACCAAAGGGGTATACCCTACGACGTTGTGGGGCCTGAAACACGGCCTCCGGAATTGCCGCGAAAATGATTACAATGCTTGCTACATGTCTTAGAGGAAATTATTATGGCCTCGTAAATAGCATGATGAAAAGGCTACAGACAGAATAGGAATAGTTGGGCTAAAACGCCAAATGCTTCCGGAGGTGACACGATTTTGCGCATTAATTAATTGAGCTTTGGCAAATCCTTATTGAACGCATCTAACAGCCTAGTTAGTGCATACCGATTGGGCATAACACACTAAATATGCCTTCGTTTGAGCCTATATGGAGTTTGTCCATCAAGCGTACAGAAGATATCGGGCTCCGGAAATTGGGCTTCACAACATGTTTCCTAAGACCAAGGGGTATTACCTACGAAATTTTGGGGCCTGAAAACACCGGCTCCGCGAATTGGCCGAAATGACTTAAAGCAATGCTCCTACATGTGTTAGAGGAAATTATTTAGCCTCAAAAATAGCGTGATAAGCTTACAACAGAGGATATTGGGCTAAAAACTGGGCAAATGCTTCCTTGAGTGGCACCGATTTTGCGCATTAATTTAATATTGAGTTTGGCAAATCCTTAATGAAGCATCTAAAACAAGCCTAGATAGGCATAACCGATTGGACATACGACCCTAAAAATATTGCCTCTCGTTGAGCCTATAGGAGTTGCCGCATCAAGCGTACAGAAGATATCGGGTTTCGGAACAGTTGCTTTCATCGACAGGGCTCCTAAAGACAAAGGGGTAATACCTAGAATTTGGGGCTGGAAAGCAACGCAGCTCGAATTGCCCAAAAAATGATACAAATGCTTCCTAATGTGTTAGAGGAATCATTCATGGCCTCAAAATTGCATGAATATGCAGACAGAGAGATTGATTGGGCTAAAACTGCAAAAATGCTTCCGGAGTGGCACCGATTTTGCCATTAATTTATATTGAGTTTGGCAAATCCTTAAATGAAGCATCTAACAGCTAGTTTAGGCCTCCACCGATTGGGTGCCATAAGAACTTATAAAATATGCCCTCTCGTTAGCCTATTAGGGAGTGTTGCCCATTAAGCGAATACAGAAAAATATCAGCTCCGGAACAGGGCTTCCGACAGGAAGCAGGCTCGTAAGAACCAAAGGAGGTTATACCTACGATTTTTGGGGCCCGAAGCCACGCGGCTCAGGAATTGCCGAAAAATGATTACATCTTCCTATAAACAGTACTTTGTAGGAAAAATATTAT
>NW_023591200.1:1531294-1614445 GCF_014843425.1 Jatropha curcas | reverse complement strand
ATTAAATCAACCGATGGAAAAAAAAAAAGATAAAAAATTTTGTAAAATGATTGTTGACACTGCACGAGAAGTCGTAAGAAAAATAAAATAAAGAGAAATTGTCAAGAAATAAGAAATGCACTCGCAATTCGCATGCTTTTAATTTTGTCGCTCTCTTGGGGCGTCAAGGAAACAGGAGGAGATAAAAAAGAAATACCGAAACAGTGAGTCCGCGAAAAACATCTAGAGAAACGAGACGCTGCTGGTGAGAGTTGGCAGAAATGATTAAGGAATTCTTTTCTTGAATGGCTTTATTAGCACCATCAATCGGCTTTGCAATTGGAAGAGCCAATTCAACATCTTCATCGCCGTTGCCATCAGTGCAGGTACAGCTAGAGGACTTGTATTTTCTATTGCCAAGGTCTCGGTCTTTAATAGGCTGATATTGGCAAGATGCCATTGTTTTTGGCTTGTGAAATGTTGTATGGAGGAGATATCACTCATTCATGTCCATATTCATATATTATGATGATACATATACATATATAGACAGTTTGCTTCTTTTTTTTTTTGGGAAGAGATGCCAGAGGAGGTTTCGGATGTTTCCTTTTTCGGCGTCCTTTTGATATTTGGAGAACATCTGTGCAGTCAATCCCCTCTTCACCTCTGGTTTCCCATCCGCTCTTTATACTTTATTATGAATTTTTGAAATCTTTCTTTCTTTCTTTCTTTTTGCGAATCTATGCTTTTTACTGCTTGCTTGGGGCAGGACAGGAGGATTGATTGAAAGGTTAAAGAAGATAAGAACAGCCCAGGAAGCGATATTTTACTATTTAAAAAAAAAAAAAAATTAGATTCCAAGTGAAACTCTAATCCACAAAATTAAAACTCATTTACGTTTTTTCAGTTTCCGTTCAGATTCACATTAACTTCATAACTGCCAGCAATGCGTCCAAATCGTATCCTCCCGCCTTCATCGATTTCCCCATTTTTCTACCTTTTCCCTGTTTGGGCCGGGCCAGGATAGAATTTAAAAAAAAAATTATAGGAAAAGTTTTGGTTTTTAAATCACTTGCCATATTACTAATATGCAAATTGGTTTTAAGTCTTATGGAAAAAAAAAAAAAAAAAGGTTCTAAGTCTACTCTTCCGTTCCAATACTGAACAGATAATTAGCACCACACCTTCACAGTGATACAAAAATACTAAGCAGGTATTTATTATCACCACATAAATTGTTACTCATATCTATCAGATGCGAGCCTCATTCACTCACATTCACCAAATGGGAACAAAAGTTCTAAAAAATTCAAATATAACTTCTTTCACTTCTCTATAAGTAATAAAAAAGTTTGTTACAGCGACTTATTTGAAACAGAAAAAGTAAAAAAAAAAAAAAAAAAATAACTGAAAAAAAGTTGTGTGTTAGCAGCGACCTTATTTGGAAACAGAAAAAGTAAAAAAAAAAAAAAAGAAAAAAAAAGGAAGTTGGCTTATTCTAATCCACTCAGCCTGATTCCTGACCTTGATCTCCCTGTGAAGACGAATGAACACAGTGACAAGTTTTCCGCCATTTGATCGTTCACTTTTGAGGGTTACAGCTTGGTTATTCCAATGGACTGTTGGTCTCGGTGGGCTGGCAATTTATTCCGCATGGCTAAGCAAGCTGCGCCAAATGGTAGTGGAGATTCGGAAAAAAAAAAAAAAAAAAAAAAGGAAGTTGGCTACTTTAATCACTCCACCTGATTCCTGACCTTATCTCCTGTGAGAAATGACAAGTGACAAGTTTCCCATTTGATTTCACTTTTGAGGGTTACACTTGGTTATTCCAATGGACTGTTGGCTCGGTGGCTGCAATTTATTCCCCATCAACAAGCTGCGGCCAAATGGTAGTGGAATTCGGAATCTTCAGGTTCAGGGTAAATAAAATAAAAGTGGGATAAATCTCCTTCACATAAATTTAAAGAGAGGCCTCTCTCCGACTTCGTGGCATGGTTCACGCTTCATACGCATGTTTCACGTTTAAAATAGCCACATTGGAAGCCTTTTTATCTTTCTTGTTTCCTTTTTCCATTTTGATAACGTTTATTTGTTTAACAAATGTGGGCCTCCCAAAATCGTTGAGGCTTTCATCGCACAAATTCCTTCAACTGCATTCCAGTATTTGATTCCTTTCACCTGCTTTCTTTGTACATATTAATTTGGCCAATTGCAATCACCGAGTTTTATTCATCTTATACTTCATCATTTTAGTGTCTCGTTGTTTATTTAATTACGAACGTATTTTGGTGTGTTCTGAAAAACTTAAAAGGAGAAGCTTTTGTTAAATTAACTCTTTTTCCTTTTTCTTCCCTTTGAAGTACCAAACTATTAACTTAGAGCAAATAAACCAATATGCTCTCTGCTCACATGGAATACACCTATATAATAATAAAATTAAATATCATTATCATTTGATGGAATGAAATGCTTTCTATTCTGACCCAATGGACTGGGCACAGACTCAACATTACGTTGTAATTCCAATTTCTAAGGGAATGATTACTTAAATGTTGAATCTGTGGCAATTACCTCGTAATGTCGTTATGTAAACTCGGATTCAACAAAATAAAATTGGCATGGTTGAAACAAAAATCAACTTGAAAATTAAAAATTAAAAATTAAAAATTATCTGCCCCTCAATAATGCCTTCTCAGCCGTGTCCATCTCCTCAAGAATCCTTGCCCTTCGTTTTGCCGGAATGGGGGACGTTGGCCCAAAGCTAATATAATGCCCAGAAACAGCATTCAGTGCTGAGTAAATGTCACGAAAAGAAGCACGGCCAAGTAAAGCTTTCTCTCGTCTATATTTGGCAACCCAAGAATTGGATGTCTCCCTTAGATCAGCCACCGCAGCAGCTACATTAGGGTCGTTCTTGTCCATGTTGATTGTGCTTCTGACCTTGTTGATCACATCTTCAGTCTCCTTCAAGTACTCCTCATCTAATGCCGCAAGAGCTGAACCCACTGGGAAAAGCCATGTTGGAGCAATGACGGTGGTGGCTAAAGACAAGAAGTGGCGGCGAAGAGGCTGTTCGTGACGCGGCTGTTGCAGTGAAGGACTGGCGTTGGCAACGATGAGGATTTTGGATCTGGTGGTAGGAAGAGGTGTTGGTTTGGAGGTTGGGGTTAGGAGTGTTGGTGACGCCATGGATTTTGTTGGCACTAGTTAAGAGTAGAGTGTTTTCTACAAAGGAGTTGTAGGGTGAGGAAGTGGGTTTTTGCCACGTAGGCTTATCGCCTTATCCTATGTATGGATTTATGGATCAGACTATACCCAATCATATTATTATTATGGATTTATCATTTCACACAGCAATATATCAATACGCAGAGCGTTAATGGCAAGCTTTCCTTCCTTTACTTACTATAACACCTCATTCATCTATCCTAAAAAAAAAAATCATAAATAAAACAAACTACAAGAGTAGCAAAGATATCCTCAGAAGTAGCAAAAATTATCGGATTTTACATCACAGGATGACAGCCCATTAAGAAATAAGAATCCGTAGTGGGCATATAAAACAGCATACTGGACTAAAATTAAAGAAGACGCTTGAGTTTGGACTACATTAAGCACTAAGCAGTATAGCCCTGTTTCGACAATCTTAATCATTATAAGATAGGGAAATACTTACCTAAAGACGGTGCTTTGACCTTAAAAGTGCTATGTTGTGACTTGTGACTTCAAAGAAATGAAATATTTCCAAAGAAATCAAATATTTCCCAGTATTATAGTATAAAACAACTGTCTCACGCAAAACAAATGGATGGGATAAAAAAAAATCATAAAATAAACCTACCACTAGAATACATTCAGACCTCGCCATGAGATTTAAAACAGGAAGTGGGTAATTTGTTTCACTGCTCCATCAATTCAATTTAAGCTAACAGAAATACATACCAGTGAAGCAAAACCATAGCAACAGACTAGCGAGGCAGGTGATCCGTTGAATCAAGCATCGGCATCAACACCAACTACTTCATCATTCTTGATGTTGCCACAGACATTACATTCTAAGATATTAGCATGTGATGATGGGGACAAAGGAGCCAGCGTGCCCCAGCAATTGTTGCGATTGCACATGTATCTCACGAAGAAATACGAGTGAGGAAAGTCGGTCTCATTATCTGAGCCAACCTCCTCCTCCTCCTCCATCGGTTCATCGTGGTCCTGCTCCATTGCTTCACCAACCACGTCCTCCTCTTCATGGTCAGACCAGTTAGCTTCCACCTTGCAGCGGTCACACTCGCAGGTAAAGCCATAGTCCCCAAGCAATCTTTTCTGCCGGCTGGAATAACTCTCATTAACAGGGAAATAGCTCAAGCAGATCTCTCTCCCTTGGGGAACATCATGAATCATTCGGATAATTATGTCAGTATTGCCATCAGCTGCAGCGTCTACATAATCAAATCTGCAAGCATTTGGAAGGCAGTCATGGTTGAAGAAGGAGGCCTTGGGATAGACGCCATAGGCTCGGACTGATCTTTCTTCGTTCAAATTGAACGGCTCCATTAAACCAAAGGCATTGAGCTTGTCCTTGGCGAGTAGTGCCCGAGTAAGTTCCACGGAAAGCTCGACCAGAGAAGGAGGGCAGAGGGGCGATATGATGGAATGCAGAAATTGAGCAACTGCGGCATCTTCATCCTCTCCGCGGCCTTGAAGAGAGGATAAAATTTGGAAGTTGGAAGGCGCGACGACGGCCAGATTGTAGGCGCCGATGAGGAAACGAGCTTGGACTTGGCGCTCCACCACAAGGGATGGACACTCGCGGAGGCAACTTAGAGCTCGGCAAACCCAGGGAGCGTGAGACGAGGCCATCGCCGCCGAAAGACAATTCGGGCCGCAGAAATGGTGATGAGAGCAAGATGGGCATGATACCACTATCGATGCTGATTGTAAATTTCTGAAGCACTCATCGCAATATTTTATTGAGGCTCTATTCAGAGGAAACGCGGAGTAGAGGAGGATGGGAGAATCCCTAAGCACGATTTCGCCGGCCCTTAGCGGCCGAGAGGATACTAGAGCTCTTCCTCTCCCTTGAACCTCCTCTATCCTCACTAGGGTTTCACTCATCCTTCCACTCTTCTAACTAGGGGTAACTTTTTCCCCGGATTCAAGAGAATTTTAGCTTGATCTAAAGTTTATTTTATTGTACAGTATTTTTACAAGAGTTTTGTAAGCACTAAGCACCGGTCACCGCGCTTCTTTAAATTTTTTTTAAAAAATATGAACTTTCACCAACTGCACTGAAAGACTCCATCGCTTCTAAGTTCTAACATTGAGTCGCACGCATCTCAATAAATTTATTGAATACTAAATGGCGACGGTGAGAAATTTTAGGTCCCCCATTCGTAGCTGAAATTGTTTCCTCCACTACCGCTGAATTGGAACTTTAGGAAGGGTTGCCTTGTTACATGGATATATTGACAAATCCATGGGGTTGGTAGGTTAAAGCAAGACAGATTGAAGCTGATACTCACTGAATAGCAATCTCGAACAATAACTGTTGTCAAAACGATATTTACTTCTGGAAAGTTCGTGCATTTCACCCTTCAATCTGGAGGTTGAAGAGCGAACATTTTACCTCAATTATCCTTCGTTTACTTCTTAAAATAACTCAACAAAAGGTTAGGACTTAGAAAGTTAACTAAATACATTCCATCTTTTAACTCCTCCAACCTACTCTTATGCTTTTTATTTGCCAATTAATTTATCAGATGTTTCTTTATTCTTTGCAGAAGCAACAATAGATTGATTGGAAATTGGACTAGTCAACAGCAAGAAAAAAAAAACGATAATGCAAGTTATAGTGACCATAAAAGATAACGGCAACTTTGCAACTCAGAACAAATTGCATAACACAGGAAAAACTGTGATAGGAATATCTTCCAGAAGCATCACTTTATTTCATTCCATGCAGTTGAACAGCAACAGTATCAAGCTTTAAGTGCTGCTCCTACTTTCACAAGGTCTTCAAGGGCCTTCAAGATCTGTGCCTCAGTTAAACCTTGCAACCGAATGCCCCTCTCCACACCCATATCTGTTTTGAAATCAACAATTCCAAAACTATGTGTAATACAATGCTTTGTGATGTAAAAATAAAGAGCCAAAGGACTGAAAATAACAGAACGTGTTTATTGGAAAAAAATGGGACAGGCTATCCTAAATGCATGAAATATAGTAGCCAATGAAAAAGAAAATTCACCAGAGCAAGAATTCATGCCTGTACGGTAAATACATCATCAATCAAACAACATTGTTTTTTTATCAAAAAATGGATAAGACACTACTCAATTATAATGTCTTTGGCCTCCTTCCAGGAGGTGGAGAGAAGAAACATCATTTTGTCATTATCTGAGGCTGTGTGATTGCTAACATTTCTTTGAAAATTTTGCGTGCAAGGGTGCATTTGATGTGGTGTTTGAGAGAGAGGGGGACAAGAAAGAAGGGGGGCAGGGTGGGGGGCGGCATTATTGGCAATAACACATATAGCATGTTACCATTTGTTAGTCTTGTTTAATGTTTATCATGCGGAGCTAGCATAAAGGGGAAGTGACAGTTCAATCCGGATGTGAGAAGAAATTGTTATAAGGAGGTTACATTAATAAGGTGAAAAAGAAATGCGTGAAAGTTTTTTCTTTAACCCAAAATGCATTTTGGGGTGCAAATGAGTGAATGTGCTTTTGCACATGTTTTACCAGATTTCTTTTTGGTGCAGGATAAAAGGATGAGTAGGAGGAGAAATCTCTAAGCGAACTTGACTGGCAGGTCATCAGCAAAATAAATGAATACAGCACATTATACTTGGATAAAGAGGTAAATGCTTAAAAATCTAAACCTTCAAATGAAACTAAACATGCTCTAAAAATCTAATTAAGGAAACAACTCTCGAAAAAAGCTCTCAGTATACTGGTACAGCATTTAGACCACTACAGTCGACCATCAAAGAAACAAGTTTGGTCTTCAGTAGAATGCCAAAGCTGTTAGCTGAAACAGTAACATATCAAGACTAGACTAATTCCAGGATGCATGGCTCAAAAGCAACAGCCATACGTAAATTTCAATGAGGCAAAATTTTAACCTTGTGGTAGTTACAAGGTAAAAAAAATATGCTTATTAGATACTCAAGCAAAGCATTTACCAGGAGGCGGATGGTAAAACAAGTTGTTTGAATTCTGAATTACTTGTCACCATTTATAACTAGATATATGCTTAAAACTCCATTATCACATAATCATTCCATGGTTTCTTAATACTATGAAGGCTACGGGCAAAAAGGAGATGTATCACACAGCAGATAACAACCAAATAGAAAGAAGCCGTATCACTAAACTTCACAGATCCAAAATTGATGTATTCCCAACAAAGCATCTTTGGCAGAGTGTTGGACAATTTCGTAACTAAATCGGAGTGAAGGGGAAGGGTTCACATACCATATCTAGCCCATAATTGAGGTTCGATTCCGTTGCACTCACGGATCAGTATTGGGAGTTTAGGGTTCAGTGACTTGAGATCTTTGTAATTATTCTCTATGAATGCTCTGCAAATTACAATAACAACAAAAAGAAAAAATCAAATGCCATAGAAACATTGAATGAATTAGAAAGTCGTGAGCAATCAGGAACGATCATATAAGAATAACAATAGAGAAAACCTAGCCGATGAACTTGAATACGAAGATTGGCACAGCAGAACACGAAGCTCTTTAATGTTCCGAGAAAGTTGGCCTCTCCATGCCATTTTTAAAAAAATGCGCAGATGATGCTCAGCTTCGTCCTCACGCAGAATACGCAGATGTCTCTTCCGCTTATCCGTTGTCCCCTTTCTGGCTCTTATTCGGGTCGACTGGAAATTATCGTCGGGTTTCGTTTCAAGTGAAAAAAAAAAAAGGACATAGAATAAATGGGCCTTAGGCCCAATAAACATCTGGGTACTTTTCATAAACCGTAACCGACTCAGGTTCCTTAAACTGACCATGATTATAATTACAGGGTTAGGGTATGCGTAGGGGTGATATAAAGGGCAGCTGAAGCGTTTTCTGAGACATTGGTGATTTGCGTACGCCAAATTACAACCTCTTATTCTTTCTTAGGAGGCGATCGGCCATATCGTTACCACCGCACGCGCCGTCAGGTTCACCATCTCTAGCTTCTTTTTTAAATATAATATACCTCTATCGTATTTTATTTTTATGTATCTCTGTCCTTTTGTTTATTCTTTAATGCATATTTTACTTATTATATTCATCACGCGTGTTTAGGTGCTTGCTTTATGTTACCTCTGTCTCTTCCCTTTGGTTTTCCTTTCCTTATACTTTTTCTTTAAAAAAACATTAGATTAGATTGCAGTTATATGATTTCTGATTTCTGTTGTTTCTCTGCTGAAGATTAGCAGTTAGATCTAAGGTATTACTTTTTGATTATGATTTCTGAAATTCAATCTCAACTGTGTCCGCTTGTAGTATTTGAAATTCTTTGGTTTTTCTTTCTCGATTTTCCATGGGTTTTTCCCCTCTAATTTAACCTTTTAATTCCTTTTTTCCATGGGTTTTTGCCAAATGTAATTTTTCAACCTTTTCTATGGATTTTTGTGTTATTTCTTGCCTTCAACAACTCGAATTTATGCATTTTATATTCTTTGTTAGTTTGAAATATGAAAGTGGATGTATCTGTAATTTGGGTGTGTATTTAAAAGTTCAATTCAAATATATATGAATAAGTTCTCGTTAATCAAACAAACAATTCCAACTGAAAAACCTGTATATACTTATGTTTGTGGAAGCCTTGACCCTCTTTCCAATCTTGTGCTAAACTTTAATAAGTTGAATTACCTTTCTTTCTTCTTTAGCCTTAATTAGTTCAAGTTCTTCTCCTGGATAATATTGGTAAAGGGAATAGATCGTAAGTGTTAACTTTCGCAGTTGGGGAACTTCTTAGTTATATGCACTATCGAACTAGCAAAAGAATGATAAGATTGGCGAATTTATTATTTTCCAATTTTGAGGGACACTGAATAATTTCTATATTGATAATTGTCTGACTCTTTAAACTAATTGTTGAAGAATTTAAATATAGGCAAAGGTTAATATTGGTTTTGGATACCAAGAAACAAATTCATTTAAAATCACGCTTAAAGGAATTATGATTCAGTTAGCAAAATTTAGTGTTTGTTGGATTTTTTGAAACTTAATTAAGTACATATCTTTTGATTTCTTCAACCTATTATAGCTACAAAATTTGAGTCTTGCAATTATGATCAGTATTTTTGTTTAGAATCAAGGTTGTTTTCTCCATTATATAGTTGTATGAATATTAATGATCTGTTATTGCAGGTTAACTATTAGATATTTTGTAAGTCTGCAACCAAAATGTCAGATGGCCATGAGACTGATAAGAACATTGAGATATGGAAGATTAAAAAGCTTATAAAAGCACTAGAGGCTGCCCGAGGAAATGGAACAAGCATGATTTCTCTCATCATGCCGCCTCGTGATCAGATATCACGTGTCACTAAGATGCTTGGAGATGAGTTTGGAACTGCTTCAAACATTAAAAGCAGGGTCAACAGGCAGTCTGTTTTAGGTGCAATCACTTCTGCTCAGCAAAGGCTCAAACTTTACAATAAGGTTCCTTCAAATGGGCTTGTCCTTTACACAGGAACAATTGTAACTGACGATGGAAAGGAAAAGAAGGTGACCATTGACTTTGAGCCTTTTAGACCCATCAATGCATCACTTTACTTGTGTGACAACAAGTTTCATACAGAAGCACTAAATGAGCTTTTGGAATCTGATGACAAGTTTGGTTTTATTGTCATGGATGGTAATGGAACCCTTTTTGGGACACTGAGTGGTAACACTCGAGAGGTTCTGCATAAATTTACTGTTGACCTGCCAAAGAAGCACGGGAGAGGAGGACAATCAGCTCTTCGATTTGCTCGACTTCGAATGGAGAAGCGCCACAACTATGTGAGGAAGACAGCTGAACTTGCCACGCAGTTCTTTATTAACCCAGCCACCAGCCAGCCTAATGTTGCAGGATTAATTCTTGCTGGATCTGCAGACTTCAAGACAGAACTGAGCCAGTCTGATATGTTTGATCCTCGACTTCAGGCTAAAATTCTGAATGTGGTTGATGTTTCATATGGGGGTGAGAATGGTTTTAATCAGGCAATTGAGCTTTCATCTGAAATTCTGTCCAATGTGAAGTTTATACAAGAGAAACGCTTGATTGGCAAGTACTTTGAAGAGATTAGCCAGGATACTGGAAAATATGTATTTGGTGTGGATGACACCCTGAAAGGTCTCGAGATGGGTGCTGTTGAGACACTTATTGTATGGGAAAATTTGGATATTAATAGGTATACCTTGAAAAATAGCACCACTGGTGAGATTGTTATAAAACATCTGAACAAAGAGCAAGAGGCTAACCTGAGCAACTTTAGGGATCTGGCCACTTCTGCTGACTTAGAGGTTCAGGAAAAGTTGCCACTGCTCGAGTGGTTTGCTAATGAATACAAGCGCTTTGGTTGCACTCTTGAGTTTGTCACCAACAAATCGCAAGAAGGATCCCAGTTTTGCAGAGGTTTTGGTGGGATTGGAGGGATTCTCCGTTATCAGCTTGATATGAGAGATTTTGATGAGCTTTCCGACAATGAAGTTTATGATGATTCTGAATAGCAATCAGCCAACTATACCCCGTTGCTGGTGCAGGAGAATGGGGTGAAAACAACTGCACCAGCAATTGCAGCGCTCGACATTTCGAGCTCACTGCTGGTTGATACTGGAAAAATCCAATGCAGTACTAATCGAGGTTTCATTCTAAACTCAATTCATCCTGCTTTATGATTTTGCCTCATCAGCTCATCTTTCTAATATTTTATTTGTTTTTGAATCATCTTTCAAATATTTATTTTGATATTTGATTTTATTTGGTTGAAGGAGATCAAGACATCTGTGATAAAAGCAAGTTTAATGTGGTCATGAAACTTGTTTGTGATGATGGGGGCAGCTGGATGTATCTGGAAGTGGAAGTTACCTTGATATTGTTACACCTTTAGCTTGGCCAGACAGTAAGAAGCTGCTAGATTGGCATGGTTGGTGTCTGGATGAAGAATGCAGATTTTCGCATCAACATTATTACTACCTTGTTATAGTTATGGTTTGTGCTATCTATAGTTACGCTTTGTAAAAACTGCTATCTATAGTTACTTTGTAAAAGCTGCTATCCATAGTTACAGTTTGTGAAAACTGCTATCAATGTGCTTCCTGTAAGCATTATTATTATGCTTGTGGTATTGTCTGTATAATAAGTGGATCTAATTGATTGTTAATCTTGATTAGAGTATCCATTGCTTTTGCTCTGCTACGCCCGTGGCAAGTCAAAAAAATTAATTTTTGTTTGTTCATGTTTTATAAGCTGGTCAATATCCCAATTAGAGATGGTATTCTGGTTAGCTCGTATGTACGTCATTGAGTGGTTCAGGCCAGCTGAATTTTGGTTTTGGGTTTTCCTTTTGGTTTTAAAATGAACTAGTAAAATTGGGTGGCGTTGTTTCAATTTTTTTGAATCGTGTATCTTAATATTCTTGAGAGAATAATTTTTTTTTTTTTTGAGTTAATTTTTATCTATCTAGTTCACATCTTAAAATTATTCTTTTTCCCCTCCATTAAGGATTTGTTCGATCCTTTAAAAAAAGCAGTCACCCTGTCACTTTAATGGTGGTCTCACACTATATCACTATAATAAATGAAAAGGAAAAGAAAAGTACGACTTTAGAGATGAAAATTATAATTATATCTTCATTTATAATGTAAAAATAAAAAGGAAAAATTACAATTGTCTTCATATTTTGCAATATATAAATATATATCGTGCTATACCCTCTTGTTTTGAGATCCGTTATATTAAATTGCCAATCATCCAATACGCCCTAGCTTAACCATCAAAGATATGGTGAACTGCTGCACTTGATTCCATTTGACTCAACAAACCATCTGAGTATTCACATTTTCAAAATTATACAGATTTCCAAATTGTTTTTTTTTTTTCTTTTTTTGTATAGAACTAAGAAAAACAAATCAAAAATTCAAGCTCTACCTTTGTTTATTTATAGTATACCTCTTCTCAAAGGTGTGAATGAATTAAGATCTAACTAACAACACAAAAGAAAGAAAAATGAATTGTACTTTACATCTTGAAAAACAATATGAGAAAATAAGATCAGGGTCAATATATTAGTAAATTCAATTCCAAAAGGAAGTAGACAATCCCAAGTCCCAAAACACAAGGTTAACTTGTATACGTCCCAAAAGTTGACATACATGCTACATCCGCAAAGATAACCAAAGAATAACCGAAGAAAAAGGGACAAATGTCCAGGATAATTAAACAGCAAAATATCCCTGCTAAAACGATGCAAAATCCTCGAATTACTCCGTAGCCCTCATGAGGAATGTCAAGAACGCATAATTTCCTTTGGATAACCTCTATTCCTGGTAGAAGACAAGGAAATTGCATTAATGGCAGAATCAATTTCCAAAAATAGATAAAATTTTAGAAAGAACACCAGAACCTCCTCGAATGGGGGAAGGTAACTGAAGGAAATATCAAATACCTATAAACTAACAAAAAAACTAGTACCATAGATTAATATTATTAAACCAATATGCACACCGATTCGGATGGTCAACTAGGAATTGAAGAATTCCTGTAACAGATAAAAGGATTAAGAAACTATACAAGTGATGATAAATCAAATATTTCAATGACTACTTTCTGGAGGCAATCCGTCAGTTAGCAATTCGCCGGTTAGCAGAAGAATTAGTAGTAATTTCTCAGGTATTAAATTCTATAATATGGAAGTACAAAATTTGAAGCTAGAGAATTCCTAGTTTGTTCAGGAAAAACTAGTGAAATGCTCAAGAGTCAACCATAAACTCACACCCTACCCAACCACAAAGTCACACCTAATTGTTATAGAATTGGATTTAATATATTGATAAAACCAATTTACAACTTGGATGTGGAACAGTAAAATCAGCCATTTGATTTTATATTTGATCTTCAATTTCTCTTTTTCACTATTCTCTTGTCAAATTTACAAACCTATCAGGCAAGGCTCATAAGCCAACATCACAAACCATAAAGTCACATGCTAAGCCAAATTGCGGATTCAGCTAGGAACAAGGCACATGGGACATAAAGGGTTTACATAGCCGACCCTAACTATTTTGGGACTAAGGGTTAGTTATTGTTGTTGCCAAGCCTCAACTTTGCTAAAGCTGACACAAACCACAACTCCACTATTCAATGTAAAATAACATCAACACCTTCCATTTTTTTTCCTTTTTTTTTTGGGTGCGCGGGGGCTCCTGATGCTATTGGTTGTTAGTACTCATTTCTATTCAATACTTGCAGATGAGTTACTTCAGCAATTACTAAGAAATGTCCCTCTCAGGAAAGCATAGAGAACAAATTAGAAAATGGAAAGCAAAAACGGGAATGTAGTTCTAAACCTGCATAATATATACTGAATAATACCTGTTCCATGAGTGCAGTTTCAGTTTCATTATCCTTCTGCTCCTCCACATTACTTGGTTCAGCATCAGACGCAATAGGACTATCAGTAGCCATTTTCTCATCTTTATCTTTTATATGTTTGAAGCCATTATCATCATTCAAAATCTTAAAATCTGCAGGAATCTGGCCTGAATTCAATGCCTGTCATTTGAAATCCACTTAGAAATGCTATATTAGACGTAAAACATTACATAAATTCAAAATCCAAGTTACCCATTTAATTGAGCAAAAAGCAATTACCTTCTCAAGTCTAGCAACCTCTTCAAGAGTTTGGGAATTCACAATTGCAGCCTGCATAATGATCATAAGACCAAATTAAGCATAACATAACCTGAGTATGATCTATACACATGCTAAGATTCCTTGTACTCACACATTGCAATACTTTAAAATAATGCTTAAACTTGGCAAAACAGCCTCTGATTTATTTAATTTACACAATATATAAATGAAATAAGCACTGATTCCAAAATATCTAATCTTTCCAATTTCACAGGTAGTATAGTTGTATAGGTATAGCATGTCATGTCAAAAAATACCATATCATTTTGAGCATGATATAGTCGGAATAAACCTGCCTGGAAGAATGAACGAAACTATATTATAAGAAGAAAAATGTAAAATAGAAAATGTTCCACCCATAAAAATAACCATACTATCTTACTCTGTTCAGTGGAAACTTGATTTACCCCTCACAGTTTCTATCATAACCAAAGCTCTCTTACAAAAGACCCCAGCTTCTATTGAGAAAGGCCATAATGTTTTCTGATTATTTTGCCTTACACATTTGGCCAAGCCTGGCCCATACAGGAAAAAAACTCAAATATTAATATTTTATTAATTGGAGGAGCTGTTCGGTCTGGCCAGTCTAAAAGATAACTTTTTCCTAAGCTCACAATATTGCTGGCCATGTGGAAATCCAGGGTGTACATAAACAGATCTAGTGAGCAATGACATTTATAAAGATGTGATTCGTTTATGTTCAGACGGAATAATGTGATATTTTAGCTGCTAGTTATATCAATAAAGGGGGTGGAACCGCTTTCTCTCATAGAGATAATTGCATAAGGTCACCCAAGGCTCTTTGTTGTTTTGCTTTAATGGTGTAGTGGAAGAGTTTAGGGCAATTGCTTCACAACAATTTGGGCTAGAATAGGATTGCGGTTGAAACAATATAAGATCACTAGTCTTAAAGAAAACATTAGAATTGAAATTAAGGGCATGTAGTATATGCTCTTCCAATCCACCTCATGCCACTTGGTTTGCAGGTCAAGCTTCGTGAAAAAGGTTCACATCCTCGACTTCATCTTCAACCCAAGATACTTTCGAATCTCAAGTCATTCATTCCACAGGATACTGTCACTGCAAGGCTTCCATAGCTTGGGTCAAATCCTCAATCATTCTCCGCATTGTAGCAAATTCTATTTGTTGGGGCTGATTGCCTCTACCACAATCTCTGCCTCTACCAAACCATAGACGATGGTTTTGTTACCAGTTGGCATAACAGAAGAGTTTTAGGGTAATTACTTCTCAACAAGTTGAGCAGAATAGGGTGATTGTGATAGGAACAATATAACATAAATGGTTTTAAAGAAAATTTGGAATTAAAATTCTGAGTTTGAAAGAGAAAATACAATTTTAAAGTTGGCCATAGAATTCCTATTTATACTAATTAGAACCAAACCAAGTCAAGGACTGTTAGAATTCCTCGTTAATTAACTTGGTTAACTATGAATTTGGATAGACTACAGGCTTTCACATTCTTTAGCAAATAGGAAGGTTAAAGGTAGAAAACTAAAAGACCAATCCTAATTAATTTTTATGCATGCTCCTAATTGATGATCCTACATCATTCTTTAATGCTCCTGCATCATCTGAGATATTTTGCAATTAGTTTTTCCACTCACAGTTTCATAGAGTCTCCAAATATCAATCTTTCAAGCCCTAACTATTCATTCTTTCCACCCCACACCATCCATTAACGTAAATTTTGTCAAACCCAACCCCTAAATTGACTAGTCCGAGTCCCTTTTTCAGGGAATTAAACTTTAAAACATTGATCAACACCATTGTTACAAATGATACTGAAACCATAAGTACCAACAACCAGTTAATCAATGCACCACGGTTATCATTTTACAACCTCTAAACTAGAAAGCAAATACTTGCAAAGAGTTTCTCTATCCATCTAACACAACTACGTAAAACGGATTAAAATTCATCCTCCTGGAAGAAGATTGCAAGACTTGTCATTTATAGCCAAAGAGAAAACGAAAAGGAACTAAATTTTAGCAAAAACATATTATATACTTTCTAAATGGCTAACCATAGATAATCACACAATCTTTTTCTTGATCTTTTAAAGCAGATTACATTCTAAACGGCAAGTTTGAGCAGTAAAAGCAGCACTAAAATAACCTTAATTTGTTTACCAAATATCAAAACGCAACATTATGAAGTGCTTAGATGTAGTTAGCAAAGTACCTTTATAGCTAGAATTTGCTCAGGTGTGGGGGTAACCACCTTTGGATTTTGCTGTTCCTCGGCTACTTCTGTAACATTTGGAACCTCACCTGGAGTGAATGTCTTGGCAGATTCCTTCTTTGCCTCCTCTTCAACTTCTTCTGATGCAAACAAATTTTCCGCTTCCAGTCTCTCCTATCACCCATGGACAATATTGACAATCAATTCAAATAAGCACATAAAAAATTTATAGTTCAAGAGTTATATTATGACAGCACTCTGTTCAAAGCCCTTGCTTTTTCCATGCAAAACATTAATACAGCTTGAGAAAAGAACAAAGAAGAAGAATATTTAAGAGCCAAAATCCATGAAATGTAAGAAACAAACTAGAGAACATGCTTCTAAATCCAGAATAACACTTGAACATGACATTGTGGTAAATAAGCTAACAGTTGAAATTCACATAGATTAAGGCAGCCAAGATATTTGCATGGAAATGCCTAAACCCTTGCAAAACAATTCATGTTTGCTCATATTAGGAACACTAATACATGGATATTATTCATTTGTTGTGAAAATTTTGACCAGTGATGGCTCCTAAAACAAAGTGCTGCAGCGGCATGCATTCAACTTTTTAAGTACCAGTAGGTCAATTGATCAAGAAGGCCCCTTCAAAACTTGTCCTCTAAAGGATTTCCGTACCCTTTTACTATCAATACAACAATCAAATTTCAATGAGTTTTATAAGAAAATTACTGAAGAACATTTCAATGCTTACAAGGTTAAATTTTGTATTTTGCATGTTAATCAAGAAGAAACTTCATTAAAAGACTAATTTTCTTTTGAAGCAAGGAGCTCCAGGTCTAAAAAAAGTAAGTTAAAAATTTGGGCATGCTCAAAAAAATAGCCAAAGATAAATTTGGGCCAAGCAGCTCAGCTCACCTTGCTTTTTACCTTCTTGAAGTCAAGAACTCGAAGTGATTTTAGTTTGTGAATCACGTACAGTCTGTAATTAGGTTTTTTAGTGATGTTATTGTCCAGAAGACTGAGAAACTGTAGCTTTGGAAGAGAAGCAAGAGGATCAATCTCCACTAAATTGACAAGCCTGTTGTTTGTAAGAACCAAAGTGTGTAATTTTGGCAAGAACTCTACATGATAAAGCAATACAAACCATAGTGAGGTTTCAATATTTGAAGTTCAACCGCACATGAGAAAATAAAAAAGGATAAAGTATAATGTCTTTCCTTAGGATACCATCAATAGATTAATTTAAAGATTATTCAAAATTACCTCCAATATTGGGATTGATACGAGTTATTCTGTTGTTATTGATGAGCAGAGTGCCCAACCGAGTAAGATACGGCAAGTTTTCAAGCTTGACAATCTCATTGTCGGACAAATCGATGGTATCAAATTGGTCCTATCAACAAGCCAGTAAAAAAAGGTGCGAAATTATAGTTCCTTAATGAAAGAGCAGATAATATAAAGTTTTTAACATATAAAAGTATTGTTATATAATATAGTTGAAGGATTAAGCTAAGTAGCTAGACTCAGTTTGAAGGAGGTCATATGTTTAATGACTGGTGCACAAGAAACTTGTTGTCCAATTTGACTGGTTTTTTTATTTGTTTCTGAGAGCTTGAGCTTGAATTAGCTTCAGGGAAGGATAACTTGAATGAATAAGCTTTGATTCAGGCCATGAAAAAGGGACAACTTAGATACCCACTGGGACGGAGTGCAGTGCAAGTATACAAAATATAGTCACATAAAAATATGCTGAGGAAAAAGAAATTGTACCTCTGTAGCTCCCAAGTTTTCTATAACGGGGATCTTGTTACCTGAAACCATAAGGAGAGAAAGGAAATTTTAGAAAATCACTGGTTTGAGCTGAACTGGGAAGTTCATTGTATAGCTACTTTGCCCTAAGACATACAAAGTAATTAACGATAGCGACGGAAAGCGTGTATTAGGGTTCGATAGCAAAAGAGAGCTGAGCAACTCACCTCGAAGATCCAACTCCCGCTCCTTAATGGCATTGAAAAAATGAGGGCTTTTCCAAATCAAGTCGGCTGTGAGCCTGACCATCGCTACCTTCTCTTTTCTTCTCTAGTATCCTCCTGTACTGCACTTTTTCAATTGATATGTCCAGCAAGACAACTGCTAACCCGTCGTCCACCTGTGGCAGTCCCAGCGGCTAGCGGCGACTCTGAACTCGAGCTGCTGCTTTAGCAACTGGATTATGGGTTACAGGCACCGCTTACGAGTTGGAACAAACAATGTAAAGGGACTCTTTAATTTTCTTTTTGCCGTATTTTGTACTTCCTTATTTACGTTCCCCGTTTCTTAAATACCAAAGTCCAAATAGCCCTTCTACTCTTGGAATTCATCCGATATTATTTTAAAGGATTTAAGTGACTAAATTTACTTTTAAGCTTTTATTATTATTCATATTAATATTAGTCCAATAAGACTCATATAAATTGAATGTCATATTAAATAATAAAATATCACATCCAGTTATAATAAACATAAAATTGAAATATAATTTAAATATATAAAATTAATGGGTTTAAGTAAAGTTTTTAGTTTAAATACATTTATTTTCAATTAACTTTTTACATTTTATTTTGTATTTTTATCTTTTTAAAATAATTAATTTTTCAAATAGAAAAAGTGAAAGTATACATATATGCAACTTATGTTATTGATTTGGTTGTTATAAGTTTATTCCTATATGAAAATATTATTTAACCCGAAACTCTATTAGAAAAAATGAAATAGTATTTTATATATTTGATTTTAACATTTTATTTTTTTTTTAATACAAGGGAGCAGAGACCTTGCAAAAGAACAAAGGCGAGGCTAGTGAGCGTTAATCAGCCAACGCCATGTCGCACCACGAGCATCATTAGCCACTTCTTTCGGTGGAGTTGGTTTAAAAATTCATATTTTTATATTTGAAATGAAAAAAAAAATATAGATTTTAATTTTAGACATTCAATTCCATGAAATCATAAATTATATATAATTACACTCAATCACACAAAAATAGGTAGATTTAAAAAAAAAATTCTACAAAACTAATGAATCAAATTTTTTATGACAAAATTATTATTCTCTGTTTATGAAGTCAACTTTTCATCTTTTTTTAATAAGTCAAATTATTTATTTTGGATGGTGTTATTTTCATAGCACTAAATACTAATTGTTAATGCCAAAGCAATAACTTGGTATATAATATCAATTGACAAAATTGCCCCTTAATGAATTTATCTTTCTCTCTTTTTTTTTTTTTTTTTTTGCCAAAAGGCAATAACTTGGTATATTAATATCAATTGGACAAAATTGCCTCCTTAATGAATTTATCTTTCTTCTCTTTTTTTTTTTTTTTTTTATATCCACCGAAGCAGTAATTCAATTTTTTTATTTTTTTTTTTTTTTTTTTATCTCCACCGAAGCAGTAATTCAATTTTTTAAAAAGAAAAAAATTAAAAGAAACAATTAAACAATCTAAATAAATGAATGCTTTTGATTCGGTTGCTATACTTAGTTCTCACACAAAGTTCTTGCTATAGCAAATTTATCTGATAAAAAAATATGCAATCGACAAGTTAAAAATGGATTTATGGAAAAATTGCAGCAAGACAATACTTCAATTGCTTTATTGAAGAGAGATATTTCCCAAATATTAATCCCAATTTATTTATGAAAAGATACAAAGAATAAGAAAAAACAGGGCCTGAATACATAATAAGTTTATAATTTGTTTTTCTCCATTTTAATCAAAGCATGGTATTTGTAAAGTAATGTTATATTATTAGGAAATAAAAGAGAGCTTTGGACCAGAAAAAATGATGTTGGTGTTGAGTGATGGTGATTTGAGCATTAAATTTATTTAGATTGTTTAGTTATTTCTTTCCTTTTTTTTCTTTTTAAAAACTGAATTAAATGTTCCTGTGGAGATAAAAAAGAAGGGAGAAAAAAAGAGATAAATTTGTTAAGAGGCAATTTTGTCAAGTGATATTAATAGAATGTTATTGCTCTCGCGTTAACAATTAATGCTCTGAAAATAATGCCACCCTTTATTTTATCAAACTTGATCAAAATCTTTTAAAATTTTTATTTTTTTAGAGAAATTTTTTCTTATTATTGTATTTTTATTTAAATATTTTTTAACATTTTTTCACTATTGATGAGAGAAATTCAAGTTAAATATTCATTTATCATTAAATTAAATGCAACAATTTTATTAATATTACTTTTATTTTATATGTTTATTTTAATAAAATATAAAATAATTATATAGCTTAACAGAAATATAATTGGTATTTGTTATTTATTTTTATAAAAAATATTATTTCAAGGATATTTTAAAAAATAAAAGCAAATGAAATTTTAATTATAAATTTATTCCCTGCATAATTATATGGAATTTAATAAATAATTTATTCATAAATAAATTTTAATAGAATTTATTTATAAATCAATTCCATATTTTGAATTCGTTCGTAACAAATTGAGCATAAAAATATAATTGCTCCTTGAATAAGCGGGATGGTGAAAGACTTACCAACCATTACCGGTATCCACAACCAAGTTTGCTAATTTGCCAGCTGCCTCATTACTTTCTCTATAGCAATGTCAAATGATCACTTACCACACTACATAAAATAATAATAATAATAATAATAAAAGTGGACAATTAGAGATAATTAATATTATTTGTTTCCAAAAATCATAATCTCACTATTTTAAAAATCGTATCTTTTATAACAATAAGACACAAATAGAACAATTTGAGTTTATTACAATATCTTACTCATATTTTAATTAGAAATTGAAATAAATAATGAACAATTATGTCTCCGATAATAAGGACAAGTACTGTTAAATTAATTTTGAGAGTGATGGACGTCCCATAAAATTAAATTCATAATCATAACAAAAATTATAAAACTCGAGGATTATGTGAATTCGTAATTGAATTTATTTTTAATATGAATAATTTTTAAACCATAGGAACTGTAGATTAAATTATAAAATTTTTTAAATTAAAATGTATATATTAAAGGAGAAGTTGTATTCAATAAATTGAAAACCTACTATTTTAACTTATAACAAAATTAATAGTAATTATTTTTTTGTGTATATTCATTGATTTATTTTCATGGTTAATAAGTTCACTTACTATTGTTTCCTTGGCTTTTTTTTTTTTTTTTTTTTTTTTTTTTTTTTTTTTTTTTGCCATTCGTTGCTATTTAAATGATTATCACCTTTCTTCCTAATTATTGAAATGGATCCATAATCATTATACTACTAAATAAAAATGACCTTTGATGATTTGGAGGGATAAATTTTTTTTTTTTTTTTTTTTGCCATTCGTTGCTATATATAATGATTATCACCTTTCTCAATTATTGAATGATCCATAATCATTATACTACTAATAAAAATGACCTTTGATGATTTGGAGGGATAAACGACAGTGAAAAGAGTTGACCATAATTGAAATTTCAAAGGCTTTAAGTCCATTCAAACAAAATCATAAAATATTTTAAATATTTAAACTCCTGACAAATATTGTTATTTATTTAAAATAATATTTAAAATGTTTTCAAAATGATTATTACTTATTTTTTTTGACGAATTTGTGTGTTACATTCAAAAATTGGTACTTTTATCAGATTTCTTTTTCGTGGGTCACAAATTATTAATATTTTCAATTTATTATTTTATTATTATTTAATATGCTTATTGTCAATAAATATAATAATTAAATTATTATATTATCACTAATTAAATCTTAATATAAAATAAAAATTAATACATCAACATTTAATCTTCTAACAAAATTATATTTGATTAAATATTTAATAATTTTAGAAACAATGTAATATGGATAATTTAATTTTCATCGACATACTAATATAATAATATAGTATTATGAAAAAAATGAAACAAATTAACTAAAGTTTCTTACCCTATGTGCAAGCCAAACAAGGACAAATGGAGTCCTTTTCTTCTACCTATTTGATTCGCAGGCGAAGTAAGGCAAGGCGACATTCGAGATTGCGAAGACAGCTTGATTACCGATCAGGGGTCCAGATTACAGGAAATGACATGTCATATAATTAAAGTCCCTCAATTAACTCAAACAGCAATAAATTATTTATTCATTAAACTTTTGTAGGTATACTTTCCCTTCTCTGGAAAGGTGTAGTCATCATCCGTCGTAGGCCAAGCGGTCCAATTTCTGCGAACTCTCATATTTTGAATTTTTGATTTTGGTTGATGCGCTACTGCACCAGTAGTTGGTTGTTTATTTTATTTGATTCAATTATCTAGTAGAAATTAGCAATCAGCGGAGTAGCTAGGTGAGGTAAAGGGGCACGTAACGGCAGGATGGGGCTGACAGCAGCAGGGGCTGGCGTAATTGGAATCTTAGCAGCCTTCATGACTGTAACGGTAATCGGCGTCGCTGAAGGGGAGCGTTTTAACATCACTCCTTCAACGGGCGGTCTATTTTGGTCATCGGCAAAAGAGGAGTCTGATCTTATGCTCAAGGCTGAACCCGACAAAGATTCCTCCGCTGCTGTCGCCGTCAGTGACCCTGATGGCCTTGACGGTGGTTTCTCTTCTCTAGATGGAATGTTACAGTGGGCCATTGGTTTGTATCTAGCTAACTGTACAATTTTTTTTTTAAACGCATTGGATTGCAGCAGCAGCAGTGTGTTTTACAATATTTGAAACGTACAAGGAGGTGCAATTTCTTTTTACTTGGGAGAAAAAAATCTGCTATACGAAAAGTGGAAACTGTAGTTCGATATTACACTGCTAGTTTGCAACTCGTTGTTTATTTTTTAAATCCTTTTATGGTGTCTGAATTGGGATATTTTGTAGGTCAGTTTCTTACGCTTTTTAGTTATGCATAAACGTATGACTGCATAATCTGTCTTTAATGAATCAGGTCATTCCGATCCAGAGAAATTAAAGGAAAATGCACAAGATGTCCAGCGCCTGTCTCCTAGTGAGTTGAAGAAGCGTCAGATGGAAATTAAGGTTAGCTTTCTGTGGCGGTCTTCAATTTGCAATTTTGATCTTATAGTTTCTGAATGTAAAATTTTTATAATTTTGTCTGATATGTTTTATAGCTTAATGAAATTGCTCGCTTCTTAAGGTGTTAGGAAGTGATGATAAGGGATGGAATTAGTTGTAGCTTGATTTTTACTTTGTTGGCTAAACTGTTCTTTTTAGCTAGTTAGTTAGCACATCCAATGTTGGTAGTTAGCCGAGTTGGTTGCACATATTTCCACTAACCTTTCTAAGCAAGTATCATCAGGCCACTTCCAGTTTCGTTACAAATCTTTTCCAGAAATAATATTGACATTCTCTTCTTTGGTTAAGAGCAATTGCTACTGAAATTTTACCAAATGACCCTAATTCATTTGTTAACAACTATCAGCCACAAACAACTGTTATTAGCTAACAACTGGAACGAATTAAACCAAACAAGCCCTTATTGCCAAAAATTGGAGTTGGGTATCATAATTCAGCTCTGAACATAAGGAAACAATCTCACTCTCTTGGTGGTTACATTAAGGATAGATAAGAGAAAAGTTTCCATTAGCATATAAAGTTATTTTTACCGTCTTTTGATTATCTGAAACTTTCAATATATATTGGCACTTCTCCATTCCCTGGCATATGCTATAGCTCTTGCAAGTTCTTGATTTTTTAAACTACTTATTCTTTTACTGAAGTATCTGTGTGATACTCAATGACATAGGAGCTGATGGACAAGTTGAGAATGCCATCTGATTCCCAGTTGATGCAGAAAGCAATAGATGACTTAAATAACACTTCTTTATCTTTGGAGGATCGGCACCGTGCATTACAGGAGCTTCTAATTCTTGTGGAGCCAATTGATAATGCAAATGGTAGGTGTGAGTCTATCAACTTTAACTAATTTGACTGGAGCATATTGTTTCTGGTTTTCAATTTATCATTGGTTTGCTATTTTTCTGGTCTTTGTTTGTGAAGGAGGATATATTTACTTCCACCAGAATATTCAATGTTCAATTACTGTTCAGTGTTCACTGTAAATAGAGAATATGTGTGAATGGTCCAATTCGCTTACTTATGGCAAGAGTACCAGATTTTTTGTTTTTCACCTCATGTATGATTAGTAACTGGTTTATAAAAGGTTGAATAGGAATTGGCACGCTCCGTGTGGCTAATGGGTTATTAACAACTTATTTTTCAGTTCATCAAGATGAGTTGCTATCTACCTTTACCACTCCCACCTTTTATCACTAGGCCCAGGTCCATTGTATTGATAGGCAGTCACTACTCACTACTAGTATACAACCTTCTTGTTCCTTTACTCTTGTGCTTTTAAAGGATTATTTTGCATTTTTTAAACATTTTTTCCCAGAGAGATGTGGTTAAAATATGCTCATTCTTTATATCTTTTTTCATGGCACCATCTGTATGCATCGGCTAGCTCTGAAGATTGTGAAATAGCTATGCTTAATCATGTTAAGTTTTAAGTTATAACACTTCTTTTATATGTTACTGAAAAGCTCTGCTGTTAGTTCTGTTGTGCTCAACTCGAAAGACATTGCAAGTGTCAATCTAATGCCTCCGTAAACTAGCACCTTCTGGCCGCTAGTGATAATAATTCTGTTGGGATTTTGAATTGCAATGTGGCCCTTGGTCTTGAGCTCATATTATTCATGTAGCTGGTGCAAAATTTTCCACTCTACATGGAATCTCTGTGGTCATCCCACCTTGTATTTGGATCCTTGATTACCAATACATAAATTTTATTAAAATGGAAATGAGAACATAACATACACCTTGGACTTGCTGCTACCATGGTTGGGATATCATGTTTGTTGAATTTGGTCCATGCTACAATACAGTGGAGGCTTTGTTACATTATTTTGATTTTTTATCTTTTTAGTGGAAGTATCACAGCTGCAAGATCATTGGCATGTATCTTCTTTTTTCATTTCTGATTACTAAATAATTTCTGCAAGCACAACGTCCATTCAGAAACTGCCATATTTAGGAAGTTGCAGCCTTCTAAAAATGAATTGGTCAATTCATGGTATACTATAAGGTTATAAAGGTGTACCTGGGCCTCTGTTTTATTACCAGTCAATAGTAATATAATATTCATGGAATTCAACCTTTGTAACACCTGGCCTATATGACATTACTGATCAATATATAATATATGAGAAGATTATGTATGGCACACTAACCAAATGTTCCAGGTCCATGGTATAATCAATAGAAATATAGTGTGACGTTTGACGCGCTAGATAGATATCATATTCATGGATTGCAATTCTATCCTTACAATTTTCCACTATTCAACATATAATTCGCTTGGTAATTCCTAGTGTATCCAATTTTTGGATAAGATTTCCTCTAGCTTTTTTGAGTTGCTTTAGATGTGGAATGAGGTGGCACACATGGACCATGGATTACTTGCTGAGATACTCTGTCTACAGTAACACTAGGAAAGTGAGAGTATCGTTTTCTTCCTAGCCCCAACAACCCCTCCACTCTGAAGAGGCAAAAATCCATTTTTGCAATTAGGTTCTTTTCATATTATTCGTCTTTTTATTTTAGTTACAATTACAATCACATCTTGGTGATAAAGACGAGCCAGTTGGTGGGATATTGAACTTCCTTTCACTTGTTTGTTATTTGTATCAAGATCCAGTATAACTGAGAGACTGCCACATTGTATGATCTTAATTTATTTAACATGGGAGTTTTTTCCTGGGTTCTGAATTTGCCATTTTTGTTTATCCTTTTGGTGCAATATTAGGAGCTAACACATTGCATTTTTTTATGTATACCAGATTTGGATAAAATTGGCAGGTTCGATGTATTAATACGAGAGCTTAATCACCCTGATCCAGATATGAGGAGAATTTCTGCATGGATTCTTGGGAAAGCAAGTCAAAACAATGCAGCTGTCCAGAAACAGGCATATTATTTTCTGTTTCAAACTTGTTGAATGTTCTCTTACTATGATATTTTTCCAGTTTAGAATTCCACTAATGTTTTGGTGTCTTCTGCATTGTCAATAATAAGGCATGTGCTTTGGTTTGTGTTCTTGGCTAATTCATGATATTGAACTCTGTCAGATCTTGGATCTTGGTGCACTCACCAAGTTAATGGAGATGGTAAAATCAACTGATGTAGAAGAAGCTATAAAAGCATTCTATGCTGTTTCAGCATTGATTCGAAATAATTTGGCTGGTCAGGAAACGTTTTATGCAGCAGCTGGAGATAGGATGCTTCAGGTACCTAAATCAGTGAAATGCTCAAAAACATTGTATTTGGTGTTCACAACAGCAATTGATGGCTCTTTTTTTAAACATTCCTTTGTAGGACATACTTAGCAACTGGAGCATTGATGTCAGACTCAGGAAGAAAGCTGTTTTTTTGGTTGCTGATCTGGCTGAAAGTCAACTTGAAAATGCCCAGAGATTTGAGTTGCCTTTCTTCAGCAATCACTTATTCCTGAAGTCTATAGTTGATCTGACAGAAACAACTGACCTTGATCTCCAGGAAAAGGTAACTCTTCAGCATTACTAGTGTTGCTGCTGCTGATGTTAATTTTTGGCATAGTAGAACATGCTTTAGTTCTGAATTGTATTTTGCTAATTTAATTAGCACAGTTGGGATTTTGTAACTGTATCTCAGCCATCCATCTTGAAGAGTCCTGCATGGACAATGATGGACAGCTGCTGAGATCGCAGTGTCTGAAACTTTCAAAGAGCATGATTGTACATACTTCTGAAACTTGTGGCCTACAGACAGCTGAGGCTTCAGATTTGCAGCAGGCACAACTGTTTGGAGCACTGCTCATTCCGAACCTTTTATTTATGGGTAACCCCTTACGAATATCACCTGTTCACACACCAGAAGATGGTGGTAGAGCACTGGATATGGCTTTGTGGGGGGTGATGAATTTTAGTTTCTATTGACAATGCTACGGTGGTCCAGACTTATACACACTATTAGTACTTGATTGCTGGCTTTCGCCTGTGCATTTGGAGGGTTTGCAAACAGCTGTCTCTAAGCTGAACTAGATGGATCTCGTCCTCTGATGTTTTTTTTGTGAAAGGTGTTAGTTTTATGTTTCTGTCAACCATGCTAGGGAGGTCGAGACCCATGCCTATTGATACCTGATTCTAGCTTGTTTTCTCTTGCCTGCTGAAGGTTTGCCATGTGGTTTATTTCAGGCCCTTGTTGCTATCAAGAATCTCCTGCAACTCAGTACAACTCAAGCTTTGATTTTTAAGGACTTCTGTGGCCTGGATGGTGCTTTGGAGAGGATGAGGCAACAACTGGAAGATTCAATGGTAGAGGAATATCATAATGATTATGTGATGGATGTGGAAAACATTCGTAGAGAAGTGGAGCTGATTTTCCATGGGAAGGTTGGAAAGGTTGGAACTGGAACTTCCTTGCCTTTGGATTGATTTAATTAAATCTTATTTAGGTAAAAGAACAATGAAAATTTTGTTGCAGGTCATTAGAGTCCCGACATGAAGAGACAAATCTGCCCTTGCACTTCTTTTGTATTACAAGTTAATCTCCATCAATCTTTCTAGGATTATCTATAGACAGATCCTTTAATCCTGGGCTTTAACTTGGGGCGTTATATGCGCGTCCCTTTAAGAACATCAGTAGAAAATTAGAAGTAGTTCTTAACTGTATGCAAGCAACATCTAATCCTTAATCACAAACTAGTTGGGTTTGACTGTATAAATTGCCAATATATCTACTCTGAGTTATATGAATTCTTTATTATTATATGCGCTAGAGTCTGAAATAGCAAGAATAAGCAAGGCATAAATCTTCGCTAGGATTTTTTTTTTTTTTTTTTTTTAAAATTGGCCCAATATATCTACTCTGAGTTATAATGAATTCTTTATTATTATATGCGCTAGAGTCTGAAATAGCAAAGAATAAGCAAGGCATAAATCTTCGCTAGGATTTTTTTTTTTTTTTTTTTTGGTTGTGAAGTTCAAGAAAGGTAGGCTTAGATTGAAATCCATCTTAAAATGTATATGTAAAACCAATCTAAAACCGATTCAGTTTTTGAACTCAAATTAATGATTCGAATCGGTTCCATTTTCAACGTTCAATATTTTTTTTGAATTGACTTCGGTTTGGCCTTTTTTTTTTTTTTTTTTTTTGTTGGTGAAGTTCAAGAAGGTAGGCTTAGATGAACCATCTTAAAATGTATATGTAAAACCAATCAAACCGATTCAGTTTTGAACTCAATTATGATTCGAATCGGTTCCATTTTCAACGTTCAAATTTTTTTGATTGACTTCGGTTTGCCTTAAATTGAACTAATAAAGTGTGCACCTCCTATTTAAATTTAGATTCACAAGTAATCTTTCATTTTATAAATTAAAAATTATTGGATTAAAAATTGTAAAATAAAAATTCTTTACAATATGATGTATAATAATTTTTTTATTCGATCAAAATATGAAAATTAAAATTATAAATTATTCATAAATTCTATGAAATATAAGTTACGATTCAATAGTTCTATTTGAATTTTATTTGGTATTATAGTATTACATATTGTGAGATGTATCACAAAGTACAAGCAGTTTAAATACAAATTAGCTATTGAATTTATTTAAATCTTAAAATGAAATTATTCTCTACCATTAAAAAAATGTAAAAATAGTAAGGTGTAATGCAAATTATAATAAAATACAAATGTGTAGGAAGGACTAAAAGAAATTTTTTAGTAGGATTTTGTAGGAGATAAAGATCCCGCGGGAGAGGAAGGTAAATAGTTAATTGGTTGTTCTACTTTTTTATATATGAGTCTACGTATAGATTTATTAAAATCTACACTTTGTAATTGAATATTTAGCGGTAGATGTAGATAACTTTGTGTTCTCGTTACTAAATACTTATCTACTAGGATTTTCTAAAGGAAGGAATTGAACATGAATACTTCCATCGGTATCTTCTACAATACTAAAGGAAGTACAAATATTTTCAACAAATACTGGATGATTAATTCTTTGGAGATTCCATGAATTTTCTCAGGTTAATTCATGCCACTTTAACCTTTTAGGAGTGTACTTCTGTATGTTGGGTATTAGCTTCAAAAATAATTGTTTCATTCATAGTTAAAGTGTGTCTAGATCTATGATCTAGAGTAGTTGTCATAACTTAAATTTTATATACTTAAATTCTATATATAACTACTATAGACCTAGAATTATTTGAAAAATTCATTTTTTTTGATTTAGTTGTTGAAGTTAAAACATCTAGAATATTTGGATCATAAAGAGACAAAAAAAGTTCAGATAACAATTAAAATAAATAGGACCATTAGCTAAATTAGATTCAATCATAGCGAAAAGGGAATTTGAAAAATTCAAATGTTTTGCATATCTAAACCAACTCGAAATAAATGTTTAATTGCAACTTGAACCATACTTATATGCAAAAATTTATATTTTTCTTTGTGCTTCAAAATAGCTTAGGGAGAAAATAATTGAATATTTTCACGCATATAGCTTAATGGAATAGATTGTTCGGTCTGTTTATTTGAATAATCAGAAAGAAATTAAAAGAACCAATTTTGTAAAATAGTATTAACATCATGTTGTGGGACAGAACAATTATGTAACTGATTCTCCACATCGGCGATATTCATCTCTTGGATTTTCAGATCACTAAGGCTAGAACTAGGTCATTAACATTCAAAGACCTATTATTAGAAATAAGATTTAGTAATCTACTCATTTTACCGATTAATACTTGTAATTAGAGACTATTGAATACTGAGACCACCTATCGTACGGCTGACCAACGCTTACACCGATTAACAAACAATAATCCAATATTTTCGTAATCACAGCTTATAACAGCTTACCTGATAGATTATGGTAAGTTGCAATGCAAATTATAATACAATACAAATGTGTTGGAAGGACTAAAAGAAATTTTTTATTTTTTTTATTTAAATGCTTATGATATAGTAATATTTATTTGTTAAAAATTATTATTGTATTGAAATTTAATTATTATAATATTTTTTTATCTATTTTGTTAAATTTTTCATTACTTTCAATTTATTTTAACATTTTATATAATATTTAGTATATATTAATCAAATACCAATTCGATCCGTTAGATTACGGACACTCTAACCTTCAATCCTTCGCCACCGGTCTGTCTGAGAAGGACCGGACCGACCGGTCGGTCCGATTCTGGTCCCTTCGCCATGATATATGTACACAAAATTGAGTAGTTGGCCATTTGATTTATCATCTACCAGTCGGGATTTGGAAATAGAGCTGAGAGTCGTCGGCTACGATAATGGCAGTGCCAAACAGCAGCGTTTTTCTTGCAAAATCCAAGTCTCCACCGCTGTTTCCATTGTCAACATGTCGAATGAGCAGTAGCAGTTTCGAAGACAAGTTTGGAGGCGTGTGTGTAGGGAATGGGCGATCTAAATTGCGGCTTGTATGTGCGGTTGGTGGTAACACTGCCAACAATAATAGCAATAGCAGCGATGGTAATAAGAAGAAGGGCGTGCCAAATTCGAATTATGTGGTGCCCTTGGATAAATCCTTCTCTTCTTCCTACTCATCTTGCATCACTCGTCCTCTCGCCGAGATCCTGCGTGATCTTAACAAGAGGATTCCCGACAACATCATCAAGCCATCGTCCCCAGTCACCACCTACATCCCCTGGTATTTTCGTTATTAGATTATTGTTTTCTTATCGAATTTAATATTTCAAATGCCTAAGCAGTCGTTGATCTGTTACTGATCTTGAGGGTTTATGTTTTTCTTCAACAGGTACCATGCCAACCGTATGCTTAGCTTCTATGCGCCTGGTTTGTTCCTTCCCTCTTGTTTTATTTTCTTATCGTAGTCGTACGTTTTAAATATTACTTATACTACTTCATAATTGCATCTCCAATTTGCACCATCTCAATCCCTCTTAAAACTGAATTTCTCTTAAAACTGAATCTCGCCGATTAGCGTTTTCTTACCTTCCATGTTCAAGTTAGCGTATAATTGGTCTAAATAATGATGCTTTCTTTGTTTCGATTTTCTGATTTACGCTCAAATTAACATGTTCCTTGCCTTGTTTGTTCCTATTCCTCATTCTCATAAATCGAATGCAATATCATGTCGAAAGTATGCCACTACAGTTAGCCAGCTTATAAAAGATTTGCAACTTTGCAGAATTCCCTCTACTTTTCTTGTGGTTCAATTACATATGCACAAATTTTCTCTCTTCCTTAAAATAAATTAGCTTTTAACATTCATTTTGGCAGGATGGTGTGGAGAGATACGAGATGTTATATTTTCTGACAATGGAAGCGTGACTGTGGTATACCGTGTTACCATACGAGGATCGGATGGAGAGGTTTGTCTTATGTTCTTTGTGGTTTGGTTCTGTGTCCAGTATAGCTTTCATCGAGGACCTTGTTCTATACTAAAATTTTTCCAATTCTGTGAAAGGTACTTGGGTCATGTTTGGCATTATTATTGCTACTAGCAATGACAAACATGCTCATGGACTGGTAACTAATGTAAAATATGCTTGTAAAACTTTATAAAGACTAAACAATATCTGACATGTCTTAAAAAAACAGTAAGTAAAATCTAGAAAACGTAATGATTCTTTGAAGCTAACGTGGATCTCCTATAGAAGGAAATGACTGGGTGCATTAGGAAAGTAGCAACTGAAAATGCTGGATGTATCTAAAGGATCAGGACCTCGACCACATTTTTGTGATGGGATGTGGAAGTACAAACAGCCATTAACACAAAATGATATTGGTACATAAATGGGGAGGGTTTGGAAGAATATAAGCGCACAAAGAGAGAAGCTAGGAAAGCAATTAGCAAAGCTTGAAGTAAAGCCTTTGCGGACCTGTACCAAAAGCTATAGACATTCGAGGTGGGAGAAGGAAGTGTACAAACTAGCACGATTGAGAGTGAAAAGGGATAAGGACCTAAATAAAGCTAAGTTTATTAAAATGATACCCAATAGATTTTGATAGGAGATGGGGAGATTGTGGAGAGATGAAGATGTAATTTTGAGTAGCTATTCAACTCATGCCACGAGGATGACTTTACAAATATTCATATCTCCGTGATAGACAAAAAACTTAACTACACTCGTACAATTAAGCCTACTAAAGTTAAGGGCATGATGAAAAATTTGAAGGTTGGAAAAGCATGTGGCTTAGATGGTATCCTCATAAAGATCTGAAAGAGTCTTATCTTAAGAGGTGGAAAGATGACAAACTAGTGGAAAAAGAGCACTTTGATTGCTATGTATAAAAACAAGGAAGATATTTAAAGTTGTACAACCTAACTAAGTACTAAACTTATGAGTCATATGATGAAACTCCGAGAACGAGTGATAAAACATAGAATTAGGGATATTACAAAAGTGTCAAATAATCCATTTGGCTTTATGCTTGTAGAACTATAACAAAGGCTGTATTTTTGCTAAAAAGATTGATGGAATTTATAGGAAGAAGAATGATCTACATATGGCTTTCATAGAAAAGTCTTTTAGTTGGTGTTGGAAAAAAAAAGGAATTCCTATTAAATATGTAAATGCCATTAAAGATATGTATGAAGGGGCACTCACAAGTATAAGAACTGTAAAGGGAGTACATAGGAGTTTCCTATAACTGTTAGACTATATCAAGGATCTGTGTTAAGTTGGTATTTGTTTACCTTAGTTATGGATAAGTTAACTAATAATAAGATGATATGTATATTATTCATAGAAGAAATTGTCTTAGGAGCCGTTTGGTTCAGCTTATTGACAGTTTAGTAGACCTCCAACTTATTCATTTAGGTAATAAGAAATAAGCTTGTTTGAGCTGAACCAATAAGTTGCTTATCTTAAATGAAAAAGCTTCTTTTTGGAGTTGATTCAATAAACTATGTAACTTATTTGGTGAAAAAATAAAATTGCCCTTACAATTATAAAATGCACCACTTATTAATCATTCAACAATTAGCTCTTGTTACCACTTCTTAATCGTTAAGCTCAATAGGATAATAGATTTAGATTTAGCTTTCAGAATTCAGCCCTCATAAACAATCCTGTAATTGATAAAACCTGTGATGGAGTAAATCATAAGTTCGAATGGAGAAATACACTTGTTAGTGATATTTTAGGTTAAGAAGAATTGAGATAGAATATATGCACAGTGGTTTTTGCCCCATAAAGAATGGAAATGAGGTGAGATTAAATGGCATTCTGGTGCTTAAGTGCAACCAAATCAAATATATGGGATGTGTTTCATAAGGGGGGCATGCTAGATGATGATGTAACTCATAGAATTAAAATATAGAGGAGTGCTAAAGCTAGGTTATATGAGAGGAAGATATCTTAATAAAAGCCAAGTTCAATATAATAGCAATGAGACCAACAATTGTTATAGCACTGCTGGACTTAGGGTAGTTTTACTGCTATTCACGGTGTTTTTATTTAGTTATTCAGTGTTTATCATGTTATTATCAGTTTCTTTGTTAATGGGTATTAGTGGGGTGGTTAAGCAAGTTATTTATGTATTTAGTGGGTAGTGGGTAGTTTTAGCCTTGCATTTAGTTAATTTAAAAGGTTGTTGATATCAGGAAAAATGTAAGCGAGAATTATTGAAAGAATGTTTTGAGTTCCTAAAACTCAGATATTGTAGAGTTCTCTTCTTAACGAGCTCTAGGAATTCAATTCTCTCATAAGAGGAGATTGCAGATTCTCTCTAAGTCTGTCACCACTGATAGAAGGAAGAAAACTCCTTCTAAGATACTCATCTCAAACCTGATCCCCTAATTCAAAGGCCTATAACTAGATCCAAATTTGGGACCATAACAACAATGTTATATGGGAGCGAATATGGGACTTATAAATTCAAGATATTCACAAGATAATACAAATCGGACAAGATAAGAAACAACATACATGACAAAAATGTAATACATTGGGATAAAATGAAAGAATTATGTCTGAGATGATTTGGTCGTCTCCTGTCCGATCCTAACTAGTTTGAATTAAGAATTAGTTATTGTTGCGATATAAATTGACCACAAATAAAGTAGTTGTATATGTATTTGACAATGTGCAAATTACACTTAACATTATGATTAAACTCTCTTTATAATATTTTATTATGCATCAACCTGGGATTTTTTTTTTCTGTTTTTCTAAATCCTCCACTGTTTGTAGACCTTCTTTGTGATTGAAATAACTAAACATGTGAAACCAAATGTTCTAGTAATGATTTTTGCAATTTGCTGAGAAACATGAATAGACGATTTGAAAATGATTAGCAAAGGTGTTGTTGAAGTGATAATGTTTATACATCATCAGTGTTAAGTGACGTAAAAGATTCTTCTATTGCTTAACTTTCAAAGCACTAAACCACAACTGTTTCACAGAATATTCATTGGGGAAGAAAACATTATCTTGTTTATTAGTGATTCTGCATGTTTAGGTTACTTTAATCTGTGTAATTATTCAGTTAAAAAAAATGTTATATGATTATTGCTTGCTGATTCAGGCTTACCGTGAGTCTACTGGGACAGTATTATCCAGTGATGGCAACATTGTTGATCCAGTTGCTGCGGCAGAGGAAATAGCTTTTTGCAGAGCATGTGCCAGGTTCGGCCTAGGCTTGTATCTATATCATGAAGAATAGGTGCTATAGATGGCTGGAAGGATCATGTAATTTGTCTAGCTGTATCTCCTTAGAGAGATTAGAAGATTGTATTTGATAACTGCCCTTGCCTTCCAGCTTAATGTAAATATCCAGCGTTCTCTCAGGTAACACAGTTTGGTTGTTGTACTTATGAAGAAAAGAGTTTCTAATTTCTCAAAGCATAGGAAAATATATTTTTCAATAAAGTATAATTGATATAAAAAAATTATTATTATAAATGTTAGTGGGGACCACTCTTATTCCAAGTTAGTCTTTGTAAATGTTCTGATAGTGATATAAATACAACTGCCCAAGACGGGTAGCAGATCCTGCATCAAATGCTAAGTTTCCAGGCTTCCATTTTTAAGCACAAACATCAGCTTAAATACAATTTCACTTGTATAATTGCTTGTGGTTAGATGGTCACGTTTCTTTTTCAATGAATGCAAGCGGCGAATAATTGTGATTTGTGAAAGACAAAAGGAAGTGAAATTACCCAATTAGCCTCTAGCTTTTTAAGATTTGATAATGAGGGTTCTCATTGTTATAGACATTGCGTTACTTCCAGCTCTGGTCATAGCTATTTCTGGCTTCCCTCGGTGCTGTAAATCACCCTCTTCTCTTTAAGCAGTAATGCAGATTACAGAACAAGAAAAAGACTTGTGGAGCGAGCAGCTTATTCATAACTTTTGGCCAGCGACATTAGCTTCTCTACTAACAAAAAGAATAGCATCCCCTCCGTTGGGCTGTGGCCCAAATTTTTGCCGAGTCTGCTCTGATACATGCACAGCACAAATAATTCCTTAGCTACCAAGCTTTACATTAACACGGCGTCCAAGCGTGGTTGAAAGGACCATTCTTATGAATTACACAAGTAGGACGAAAAATACACGCCTTTCTGTTTCATACATTCTTTTAGATATATAGAAATCTCAATGTTTCTATTACAACCTACAAAATAGAAGATTAATAAGCAAAACAACGGAAAAACACAAGCATCTATCAACTCTCAATCAGATGAAATCCTTCTTCCTTTTACTTCTATGATTAGGCATGGCATATAAATTACAGAATGTACAATAAAATACCATAAAAACCATACTCCCACAGCATTATTTTCTAGCATATCCCTATTTGCCTTGCTTCACTGTCTTCGGTTTGGCATTTATACACATCATGGCCTCAAAAGTTTTGGACCTGTATTTGACGACATCCATGTCGTGATCACGTCAACAAGCAAGTCAATGTCCTTGGAAATTTCAGCACGAAGAATCTTTGAATCTACACCTAATGTGTTGCCTACTTCTTTGGCAACAGTCTCCCATGGAGTTCCCACTGTCATATTTGCCAGAAACTCACTTCCTCGGTTGACTGCATCTGCCATTGCTGGTGGAACATCTGGGAGAGCCTACATGATAGAGACAAAAATGAGTAACTTCATTGAAGAAAAGGAAAAAACTATATAAAGACTACTAGATTATTATCCAAGTAAATTGTTACCTGTTGCAAAGGAAGCCCATGATCTCCTGGCAACAAGCGAATTGACATGTCTAGCATTGAACTAATAGCTGATTCTGAACTAAGCACCTGAGCTAATGTTGAAGTTTCATCAATTCCATCATCCTTGAACTTTATCAGAAGGTTTCTAGAAATGCCATAGTATGACTTTATCTGCAGAAATACAAAGCATTTATTATGAGGACTACAAGATAAAAACAGGAAATAATGTTTAATAAAGCACACTAAATATTACAAAAGGGAGTGGCAAATTGAAAAATTTTCAAGTCTTTGAAAAAACAATTCGCTCTTAAGGATCTTCTAATCAACAATTTTCAAGCACTAAAGAATGATAACAAGAGCTGCCAAGATGCCTGGCTATTGGGGCAAAACATGATTGTACCATCAATTAAAAATGGCAAATGATAAGTCTTCCACTGTTTTTGTAGCCCAAGAAAGGTTTGACTTAATTAGTTAAATTTTCCCAATGGTTCAAACTTTTACATTGAAGTAAACTTTCACATACAAGTCGGCGAGTTTCTTCAGGCTTTGGCGAAAAATCTTCTCTTCCCTTAACCAAGTCCATGTACAATGGGGGAAGTTGCTCCACCAAAGGAAGAACTTGCTTCATGATTGGAGGGCTAAGGTTCTCTAGTTGCTTCAAGGTCATCTCTGCCTGCAAGAATTGTAAGTAATGAAAAAATAAAAATAAATAAATAAAAGACAGTGCGTAAAGATTGGTTGCAAGTCTGCCTGCAAGAAATTGTTCACGATAAACACAATTGGGACCAAACAAATTCATAGTACAAGACAAGTGTATTTAAACATATCCAACATAAATGAAGAAGCTATCTCATGAATGTTGTGATGTTTAAATTCTCCCAAGTAGAGAGAGTATTTATTCCTTTGCCAGTTAAAACAATTACAGACTTTAGAAAGTGAGTATAATCTCACCCCGAGTCGGACTGTTGGTGACGATGCAACTTGTGATAGAAACGGTCCAATGCTTTGGGCTACAGGGACAAGAACAGGTGAGAACAAAGGGATGGCTAAGCTTGCCTCCTGTAAAATCAAGAAAAACATTTTTGTTAACCCCAAACTATATAGAAAAGAATTTTAATAATAAATATTAGAATATGATGAAACATGTGACGTGCACAGATGACTAACAAAGTTTAAACATGTGCACATCAATCAGTTTGCTCCCAAAGAGGAAAATAAATGAATTACAATAAAAAATAGACGAGAGGAAACAGGAGAATATTCATTCTTTCACTTAATAGACAATGTATTTGTGGTGAAAAGGTAAAGGAGGAAATGAGCTGACCCCAGTCCATAAGCATGCAATGAATCACCTCACTTCACTAGCATGGTGAAATTTCCTAGGGTGGCCATATAGTGAGAATTCTATCTCTAATAATGCACTCAATGCTTTTCTCAAGTCAGTACTATATACGGATAAATTTCAAGAGGTTAAATACCTTGTTGTTAAACGCCATCAACACATTCCCACTTCTTTGCACAGCATATCGTGATCCTGATCAAAATCAATGTCTTGTCAAGCAAATAAATAGATGCCTAGTAAACTTAATTGCAACTTTTAGATGAGAAGAAATAGAAAAACTCGCATGTATACCTATCAAAAGGTGGATAACTGATCCCAATGAATGGCCAACGCCAAAAGTAGGGAGATCTTGTACCTGAATAACAAAGCATTTTAATGGTTATTTGCTTCAATCCCTACCTCTCCCATAAACAAATGGAAATATAATTTGCTAAAATATGAATATAAGAAACTCACTGTTTCTTGTAAAAACCGGAAACACCTATCAAATTTAAACTGTACTTCATCCGCAATGAAGAAATGATCAAATCCACTGGCATATGGTGTGGCAATAACCAAAATACCCCTAAATCACCCAAATAATATTTATCATCAATGTCCTTAGTTATCTGCAACAGATGAACCAACTAAATTCACCAGCAGAAGATTGCTACAGTACTTATTGATTGGCAAAATAGAATATTGCAAGGACAAATCCCAATTATATTCCATGAATAAGAACAAAACTTGTCAAAGGAAGAGATTTTATCTCAATGCTGTGTACTTCATTAGTATGATATATAAATGTTTTAACATGAAATTTCAGTGTTGAATTATCATAGGGGAGAGAGAGACTCCATTATGTTAGGCCATTCGTTAGTGAGTAAAATCATATATTTGTTGACTGTGTGTAGAAGTCAATATCATCAGCATCTTATTGCAGAAACTCACTTTTCTACAAGGCGCTCAAGAAACAAACGGTAGGTAAGTTGAGGAGCTGCACCAACAAATATACCACCAACGAAATGAACAACTGACTTGGGTCTTGAGATTCTTGGTTTGAGAACCCATGCTCCCTGCGATAATATAACAATAACTAGTTAAATAGGGGAACTAAGAATATTCATAGTGGATAGTTTGGGCAGTTATTAAACAGGGAGTATAAACCCTGCATAGCAAGATAAATCTATAGGAGTGGCCCCCATCCTAACTGCTAAGTGCTCTTGGTGCAGTGCACCCTCACTTACATAAATGTGAGATCCACAATTTGTAAGTTCTGATGGATGCTATGAATTTGTGAGTGCAGGGTGCACTATTCATTACTGTGCTCAATTCACTTTGATCTCGAGGCAGAGCTAGTGGGGAGAGTCAATCTCAGAAGATTTGACGCTCACCTCATATGGAAAGAAAGTACAAGGCTAACTCCTAAAACCTATAGGAGGCTGAACTTGCAGTTTTGAGTTGGAACTCTGCGTTCCGATATAAAAGATCCTCAACAATTATTAAAGCAGTTACTAGAACTATGTTATGAAATATAAGAGTAATAGCAGTGCAGTTTAGCGAATCCATCTGGCAAAAGAAAAAAAAAAAAAAAAAAAAAAGTTTAGCGAATCCATCTGGCAAAAAAAAAAAAAAAAAAAAAAAAAAAAAGAGAAAGAAAAGAAAAAAAATTGTCCAGTCTCCGTAAGTGGAAGTTAGTTTAAAGCCATTTGAATTAAGGAATACAAGCAAATAAAATTTTTATAAAAAAAAAAAAAAAAAAAAAAAAGAGAAAAGAAAAGAAAAAAATTGTCAGTCTCCGTAAGTGGAAGTTAGTAAAGCCATTTGGAAATTAGAGGATACAAGCAAAAAAGATTTTTATCGTAGGAGAAATAATCAGGCAGCATCAAATTCATTGTCCAACATGGGAAACCAGACAAGGGAGCTCTAAGTGTGTGTAAGAAAATCCGTGCAGATTTGATTCCAAGAAGTGATGCTTAACTTATCATGGCAAAACAAGAACACTTATTCAAATGAATATGCAAAAACTTATCTGCATACCTCGACCTCAATCCAGTCTTTTGAACCACCCCACGCATCTTGGGATTGCCTCACAGTCTCCGTAAGTAATCTGTAATAAGAAGATTCTATATATAATATATATTTTCTCTCTCATAACGGAAGAACGTAAGGGATCCTTAGGGGATTGTTATAACTTGTACCTCTCAATCTGACCGTAAAGTTGGATTCCAGAAGAAGATGACTGGTTCGATTTCCTGGCAGTTTCGTCATAGTTACAGTAGATTCCGGTTGTGCTGCTATGACGGGGACCGTTTGGACATACCATATAACAACGGCGGTGCTCATGACGATGATTGCAATGAAGAGGACGATGATTGGATAAGCCGAAGAAGGGATAGCTACAATGAATTAGATTTGGGTGGCGATGGAGGCAACTCAACATCCTATTTATCCAAATTATATCTGTACAATATTTCAGAAGACAAATTGGGAGATCGATCGCTCGCTGTATTTTGTTTGTTCTGAAAGTTTCTGGTTAGACCATAATCCGGGCGCTCGCCTTGCTGGAAGAATTTGCTTACCTTCAGATTTTTTTTAATTAAAAAAAAAAAAAAACTAATGTCACCAAGGATATTTTTTATATTAATAACACCCAGATGCGTTTCCTTCAAAATTAATAACACACAAATGCTGCATGTATTAATATTAATAAAATACTAATAATATCTGTATTCTGTATTAATAAAATACTAACACGTAGGGGGGAGTCGAACGGTGTACAATTATTGTATTATATAATATCACAATCTAAAGGGTTGCAGGATTCTAGAAGTGTACTGCACTTGTTAATATTGAGATGAAAAGGGTAGAAATGTAAATGCAAAGTCATCTTCTGCAACACCTACCTCACCTTCAATGTAAACACGCTGTTGCTTCTTTCCACACGGCAACCGGCGGCAGTAAATTGTAATAAAGCTCTATTGAGCTCAATTTCTCACTAAACCAACATACAACTCAAACAAAACAAAATCGAAAGTGGAATGAGAGGGATATCAAATAAAAGAAGTCCGACGCAGCAGCTGCCGCCACCCTTAGCCGGCCGCCCTGCTCCTTCTGTAGTCGTTTCACTATTGATTAGATCTCTAATCTCTCTTTCACTTGTTCTTGAATTGGCTTGTTATTTTTAATATGCAAATTACTTTGAATATGAAAATTATTGATTGCGCGTTTTCTTTTCTGAGAGATGAATTGAACTGATACAAAATAACTATCTTTAACTGAATTAATTGAATCCATCACTCTTAAACCTCTTTCTAGATAAAGGCCTCCCTTTATTTATCTCTTGCTGCAGATCTGTCTCGATTATATGTGAGAGGAGGTATGGTATAGTGAATATGGGTCTGCAGATTAGTGGATTACTGAATATTTCCTCCATCATTTTGCCCAAAACTTTAAAGTATTAAATCTCCTCTTTACCCTCTAATTTGACTAGTATTACAAATCACACTCAATTAAACTACTGCGTGCGGATGACCCACACCTGGCTTGTGGGATCCACTGAAATGGTAAACAATAAGGGCGAGTCGAACGGTGTATAATAAATTGTATATAATAACAGTCGAACGCTGGGGCGAGGCGAACTGTGTATCACGGCCCCAAACTTAAATAAATGTAAAATCGCATTAGCAAATAGCAATCGACATCGCAACTGGCAAGCAGCTATAACCGTAACTGATTAACTGCTACTAAAGCGCCGTGTCTATGCGTCACGCTATCAGAGAGTGCTACCAGTTACGACGCATAAACTAAAATATAAGAATCTGCAGTCAGCCCCAGCCTAGGGTTTGTCGTGCGAATTTTATCTGCTTACCTATTGTTCCTTCCTTCACTCTTGTTTTTGCATCTCTGTCTGAGAATGAAAATGCGTAGACCGCCTAAACAACACCTTCCCTTTCCGCGAACACTGCTATTGATTGTGTTTGCTGCATTACTTTCCTTAAGCATTGCTTTTTTTGGGTATAAAAATCCTTTAGAGAGTAGCAATTTCCATCCAAACCGGCATTATCATCTTCAGAATTGTTCGAATGAGGCGCCGCGACCAGCAGTAACCGTTTCGCCGGCAGCGCTGACCGCAATCACCACCGCCACTACCACACATTTAAAGGAGTTGGGGAGCGGGCCCTATCACAATTGGAAGCTTTTTGCTGCGGATTTTAAGGAGATGATGCAGCATTTGAAGATCTATGTTTATCCTGATGTGTTTAACAGAAGCAACTCTCTGGCAAACATTTTCCTTCCCCTCGAAAACCCTTTTCAACACCCAAAACTAGACAATTACTTGAGCGAGCACATGTTCAAGGCGGCCCTGCTTCGAAGTCCACTGCTCACCCTTGTCCCTGAACAAGCCCATCTCTTCTTTCTCCCTTTCTCTATCAACAACCTCAGAAACGACCATCGCTTCCATTCTGAGGCATCCATCTCGAAATTTGTTGCCCAATACACCACCACCATCAGCCACCGTTTCAAATTCTGGAATGCTTCAGCTGGTGCCGATCATTTCTATGTATGCTGCCATTCAGTTGGGCGCTTGGCAGCCTCCAGTCATTCCGCTTTGCACAATAATGCCATTCAGCTCACATGTTCTTCCAGCTACTTTCAGCGGTTGTTTGTTTCCCACAAAGATGTCGGACTTCCACAGGTCTGGCCTCGCCCTCCTCAGAAAACATTGAATCCTCCACATACCAGGTCACCTCTTAACTAAGCACCAGTGCTCCTTTCGCCTCAGTTATTTCAACTTATTCATGAGTTTCGGTTGTCAATTGTCAAAGCAGTTCAATTTCATGGTCAGTCTATATTCAAATTAGTTATACTAGAAGTGATAACAGCTTCCTACTACGCTTTGTCTGGAGGCAACTAGGAAGGGAAACCAATTAAACTTGCGTTGTTTCAATTTCGAATTCTAAATAAAATTTACTCCTTTTGAAAACATTCTTTTTTTTTTTTTTGACATTCTTTAATTTGAGTTGGTAAGATTTACCTATAAATGATAAATTAGTAAATTAAAGTTTAAATTTAATATTTCCATAAATTTTCGTGGATTTATAAATCCAAAACTTTCTTTTCTATTTTCGATGCTCCAATAAAAAATTCTTCTCGCCTTCTGGGACTACATATTGAGAGGTTTTATTTAATTTTGCATAAACCACCTCTGCAGGCACAGACTTGTCTACTTCGCTGGGCGACTTCAAAATTCTCACATTCGTCAGGAGTTGATAAATTTATGGGGAAATGACACTGACATGGACATATTTGATGGGAGTCCAAGTTTCCCTTATGATGAAGGCTTTAAGAGGAGCCGATATTGCCTCCACGTTAAAGGCTATGAAGTTAACACTGCGAGGATCAGCGATGCTATTCATTACGGCTGCATTCCTGTTATAATTTCCAATAATTACGACCTTCCATTCGCTAATGTCTTGGACTGGAGCAAGTTTTCAATTATCATTCACCATAGGGATATTGCCTTCTTAAAAAAGAGATTGCTTGCAATAACCACACAAACCTACCTGGACATGTACCATAATCTCTGCAAGGTTAGGAGGCACTTCCGATGGCACATAACACCAAAGGGCTATGATTCCTTTTACATGAGTGCTTACCAGTTATGGCTTAGAAGAAGCATCCTACGGTTGTTTTACTAAATCTAAGTCACTGGAGGTCAGGGATGTAAAGCTCTCATCTTCAGGCACTTATCGGGGTCCCCCAGCTATTTAAATTTTAGTTTTAAGTAAAATCTTTCCTTGTACCACATTGAGTAAAATTTTGTAATATCATTAACTGAAGTTGGATATGAGCTATATCTTGCTATATAAATATAGATTTTCTGAGTAGAAAATCATCACTATTGAGCATAGAACAATAGATTAATTTTCTTTTCCCACCTCAACACCATGCTCAAGTTGTGCCCAACTCTGGCTCTGTCGTAAATCGATCGTGTATGACAATCCATATCACATTTGATCTGCAGTGAATCTATTCTCTCTTTCCTCTTCCTTATCTCATTGATAAGGATTTAAACAGTAGGTGGATTTCTTGGGGTCGGGAAAAGAAAATGCATTGTAATATATTCTTGATCTTAATAATTGTTAAAGAAGCTCATTCAAACCCTTGTTCGCCAATCAGCATACACTAAGTTGCCTTACAGTTGCATACCATGAAATAACTTGAACTAACTTGAACGACAAGTATACTGCAACGTAGAAGTATTTGGGCTTTGGAAAGTCTTTAGATTAATTTTCATCAATAAAATTTAAACTGAAAATTAAAAACACATGGTTCAAAAAATGTGCCAACATGTCATAGCACACTAATCAAATCACCACAATAGTTCATATTTAAGAAGCCATATAGTACATAAATTGTTGTGTTGAATGATTACACCGTAAAAGTTTATCTGCGTACCACCATCATGAGCAAGACAGAGAGATTAAAAACAGGGATAAAACTAAGTAGAAAATATACAGTAAATCATCAGCAATCACTCCATAACATAACATTTTGTATGCTTGTATTTAGGTAGTCTTTGATAAATAAATCCCATAGAGAAGATATCACATGGAGCGTTCAACTGGAGACAACTGGTATGTGCGCCTTCTCAACTCAGATTCTGGGGTGGGCTGCTGTAAGAATATTCTTGTTGGATCATTAGGATCAACATATCTGCAAAATGAGTAATCAACACTCAAATCATTGTCAATCATACACATTACCAGAAGCAATACAATAAACAATCAGTGCAAATATTTGCAAAAATCAAGTCTTTTATCAAGGTAGAAATATCATAAACTGCAACTTACGCATGTCTCATCATTTCATCAACTGGAGTCTGAGCTGCTCGTAAAGGATCCATCTGAGGCCCCATTCCAGGTGTAGGTTGATTATTTTGTCTCACTGAAGAGATCAAGTTGAAAAAAATTGGAATGAAGGTTCCACAACCCCCTTCCTTGAACAAAATCTTGAATGAGTGAGTGGAGTAGAGAGCACCATTCTCATTTTCTGGGACTACCTGAAAGGTCATGCTGAGGCAATCAGAATTTACAGAGAAGAAATACTACTAACAGACAATAACTGAAAAGCCTCTATCGTTATACATACTGGCTCCACAAGACCAGAAATATTGTTGCAAAAGAATATTGGTTGGTTGAATTTTTCTCCATGAATATAAAGCTGCAAAACAAAGCAATTAATGAAACAGAAGGAATGTAATCACATGGAATATTTAAAAGGCCACCTTTAGAACATAGGATTTAAACATTCCAGTATTAACAATTTAATTGTAAGCTTAACAAGGATGGTTATTTAAGTTGCAATCACACAAAAATGACAGCAATTGAGCTATCAAGATGACAAGGTTTAAGAAATATTGCAAAACCAAGCATTGAAGTTACCAAACATCAAGCAAGCTGGCCTTTGCCTAGAGCATAAATCCTTGTACAAATTGAAGAAAGAGCTTCCATTACATATTGTAATTGTTATTACATAAAAGGTTTTCTTCCACTGCAGAAAATAGATTCAACTTCCACATGAAAATTGAATGCGATACGTGCTAAAACTATAACTTTTTCAAGGGAGGTGAAAAACTGAAACAAGTAAACAAGCTTCTCCGCATTCAAAATTCAAAAAACTACAAGGTTATCAAACTTTTAAAAATGTTACAGAAGGAAACATCTAGAAATCTCTAAAATATAAAAAAATTAAAAGCATGTTTAACCAGCAAAGTAAATAGAATATAATTTACTTGGATGAGATATTATTACTGGTTATGAAGTCTTAAGACTCTTAACATTAGACAAAAGTTATGGGATAGAGGAAGAGAGATGGAAAAGGAAAATAATGATGCAGCTTGAATAAGAGATGAAAAATGAAACTTGGATGAGATAGAAATACACAAGTACAATTAAGTGCTCACTTACCAGAGGCATATCAAAAGCAGTAAAGGCTCCAACAGGTTTATGTGCGACAAAAACCAGTCGTACATTAGACAAATAGATTACTCCCTTAGCTTTGACGTGGCCTCCATGACTTCTGCAATTATGAAACAAGAGTAAGTTTAGCAAAAACATCAAAAACCCACCAGCTTAATTGTTTAAAGTAGAATTATTCACCCTAAAGCAGCAGTTGCTTGAGGAATTCAAGATTAAGCAATGAATCTGAAATTAAGCCATAGAATTTATCTCGTAACAGATTTATTTTCTTTAGTTTCTTGTTCGGAGGGATTCAGTAAATTAGAGCAATGTCACCACCATCCTGTCTAGACCAATCCGATTTCTGATAGTGATTTAAAATTACAATAATAGAACTAGAGCAACACAGCTAAAAGTTAGCATTTGTGTTCTGAAAGAAAAAGAAAAAGAAAAAGAAAAAAACACCACCAAACACCCCAAACCCTCCCCCTTTTCCCCATTTTCTTTTAAAAAAGAAGGAATTCTTTCAAGCTCCAAATTGACATCTTCAAATTTTATATTCCAAGTCATCGGTGAAGACTCAAAAATCAACCATCACAAGACACAGCAAACAGAAAAAGCCCAGCAAAGACTTGAAATAATACCATTTGTAATTGGCTGAAATAAAAAATTACAAGTTCATAGAGGGGAAAACTGGCGGAGTATATACAGAGGGGAAGCAAATATTAAAAATTTTTAATTTTTCATATTAATTCAATTTGACCTCGTAGGACACCCAGGTGGTGCAGCCAAATCAGGCAAAATAAAACCAACGAGTCCCTATTGAAAATCCAGTATTTCTGCTTACAAGAAGCATACACGAAACACTGATTATTGATCCATACCCATGAGGGATTATCCCTCAACATATGAAAACAATTCACGTAATTTTCTATTAAGTTATTAAACAATTAAGGACTAATAAAAGGATATTTAAACGAGGAAGATGAGGAACTGACCCAGGGATCTTATCAATCTCGAACTCGACGCCATCTCTACTCAAAACAAAGATCTCATTAGTAAATGGGACCGGCAAGCCATTTTGAAACAGTTGAGGGTTCAGAGCCATCTCGTTCGGTGGTGCTATTTTCTCATCATTTGTGAATATTATTATTCATTGCAAATTCAACTTTCCTTTCATTGGACACAAACGAGACTTCTATCACCTTCTGGACTGACTACAGACCAACTTTCTCAAATAAGTGAAATTCAATTCGGTCGAGTTGGCCCGCTGTGTCTGTTCTCAGAAGCAAAAGACCGGCCCAAAGCCTTTAGCTTGCTTCCGTTTTTATGCCACCGGGTAGATGGCTTAACAATCGATTTATTATCCCTCTTCCCCCTAACAAATTAAAAAATTAATATATTTTAAAACTTTCTTTTAAAAATTTTGAGTTTCAGTTTAAATATTAAAATAATATCATTTCCATTATTCATTAACAAAACTGTCGAATGCTTTTGAAGTAGCACGAATTTTGTGCATGAACTTATATTGTGCAATTTTTAATGATGCATTGAGCAGACGACATGGGCATGCCAGGCTGATCATTAGACCCAAAACTACCGCTTAGAAGACTCCATACGAGCTGTCCGTTAGAAGCACAGAAGATATCGGCTCTGGAACATGCCTTCATACAGGACTTCTTAAATCAAAGAGGCATACCTTTGGATTTTTGGCACAGAAGCTCGCCCAAGTTTAATTTCAATGCTTCATACAGGTCAAAAGATGAAATATTGTGATCTCAAAATGGCTCGCCGAGCAATAGACTGAGATATATTAGGCCAAAACAGCTGAATACTTCCAGAGTGGCACAAATTTTGTGCATTAATTTATCTTGCGTATGCAATTCATAATGACGCATCGAGCATACGAGATAGGCATGTCGAGCTGATAAGGGCATCCTAAACTATCACCTAGAAAACCTAATACGAGCTACTCGTCAGACGTACATAAGATATCGACTTCGGAATAGGCCTTCATACAGAACTTCTTAGACTTAAGGGGTATGCCAAGCAATAGAAGCTTGGGCTAAAAATTTCTAGGCCCTTAAGCTTCGGCACAGAATGGTCCAAAAATGATTTTGATGCTTCCTACAAGTCTTAGACGGAATATTATGGTCTCGAAATGGTGTGCCAAGCAACAAACATAGAGATATTGGGCCAATATTGCCGAATGCTTCAAGAGTGGCACCGATTTTGAACATGGATTTATATTGCATATGCAATTCTTAATGACGCATCAAGTAGCCAAGATATGCATACCGATTGGACCATAAGACCCTAAACTATCGCCTGGAAGACCCTATACTAAATGTTCGACAGGCGTACAGAAGATATCAACTTCAGAATAGGCCTTCACACAGGGCTTCTAAGACCAAAGGGTTATACCTTAGATTTTGGGGCCTAAAAGCTTCGGCTCAAAATGGCCAAAAAATGATTACAATGCTTCCTACATGTCTTAGAAGAAATATTATGGCCACGAAATGGCGTGGCAAGTAACAGACAGAGAGATATTTGGCAAAAATTGCTAAATGCTTCTGGAGTGGCACCGATTTTGCGCATTAATTTATATGGCCTATGCAATTCTTAATGACGCATCGAGCATGCAAGATAGGCTTACCGATTAGACCATAAGATCCTAAACTATCGCCTAGAAGACCCTATACGAGCTACCCATCAGGCGTACAAAAGATACCGGCTCTGGAACAGGCCTTCAGAGACCAAAGGGGTAAACCTTGGATTTTGGGCCCGAGAAGCACTAGCTTGGATTGGCCCAAAAATAATTACAATGCTTGCTATATGTCTTAGATGAAATATTATGGCCTCGAAATGCCGTGACAAGCAACGGACAGAGAGATATTGGGCGAAATCCGCCAAATGCTTCCGAAGTGGCACCGATTTTATGCATTAATTTATATGGCGTATGCAATTCTTAATGATGCAATAAGCAGCCGAGATAGGCATACCGATGACAGAGAGATAATTGGCGAAATCCCCAAATGCTTCCGAAGTGGCACAAATGCTTCCGAAGTGGCACCGATTTTATGCATTAATTTATATGGCGTATGCAATTCTTAATGATGCAATAAGCAGCCGAGATAGGCATACCGATTAGATCACAAGACCCAAAACTATAGCCTATAAGAGCCTATTCGAGATGCCCATCAGGCGTACAGAAGATATCAGCGTCGGGCATTGATTTTGCGCAATAATTTATATGGCGTATGCAATTGTTAATGACGCATCGAGCAAGCGAGATAGGCATACCGATTTGACCACAAGACCCTAAACGATCGCCTAGAAGACCCTATACGAGTTGCCCATCAAGCGTATAGAAGATATCGGCTCTGGAATAGGCCTTCACACAGGACTTCTCAGACCAAAGGGGTAAACCTTGGATTTTGGGGCCCAGAAGCACCAGCTCGGAATGGCCGAAAAAAGGTTACAATGCTTGCTGCATGTCTTAGATGAAATATAATGGCTTAGAAATGGCGTGGCAATAACCTGACAGAGAGATATTGGGCAAAAACTGCCAAATGCTTTTAAAGTGGCACTGATTTTTCACATTAATTTATATGGTGTATGCAATTCTTAATGACGCATTGAGCAGGCGAGATATGCATACCGATATGACCATAAGACCCTAAACTATCGCCTAGAAGACCCTATATGAGCTACCCATCGGGCGTACAAAAGATATTGGCTCTTGAACAAGCCTTCACATAGGGCTTCTAAGACCAAAGGGGCATACCTTGGATTTTGGGGCCTAGAAGCTCCGGCTCGGAATGACCCAAAAATGATTACGATGCTTCCTACATGTCTTGGATGAAATATTATAGCCTCAAAATGGTGTTGCAAGCAGCAGACAGAGAGATATTGGGTGAAAATTGCCAAATGCTTTCGGAGTGGCATTGATTTTGCACATTAATTTATATGGCGTATGCAATTCTTAATGACGCATAAAGCAGGCAAGTTAGGCATACTGATTTGACCATAAAACCCTAAACTATGGCTTAGAAGACCCTATACGAGCTGCCTGTTAGGCGTACAGAAGATATCGACTCTGGAACAGGCCTTCTCAGACCAAAGGGGTGAACCTTGGATTTTGGGGCCCAAAAGCACCGGCTCGGAATGACCCTAAAATGATTAAAATGCTTCCTACACTATGGCCTCAAAATGGCCTGACAAACAACAGGCAGAGAGATATTGGGCGAAAACTGCCAAATGCTTATAGAGTGGTACCGATTTTGTGCATTAATTTATGTGGCGTATGCAATTCTTACTGACGCATGGAATAGGCGAGATAGGCATACCGATTTGACCACAAGACCCTAAAATATCCCCTAGAAGACCCTATACGAGTGGCCCCTTAAGCGGACAGAAGATATTGGCTCTTGAATAGGCTTTTACAAAAGATATCAGCTCCGAAACAGGCCTTCACACTGGGCTTCTAAGATCAAAGGCGTATACCTTGGATTTTGGGGCCCAGTAGCTCCGGGCTGGAATGACCCAAAACTGATTACAATGCTTCCTACATGTCTTAGACGAAATATTATGGCTTCAAAATGGTGTGGCAAGCAATAAATAGAGAGATGTTGGGCGAAAACGGCTAAATGCTTCCAGAGTGGCACTGATTTTGTGCATTAATTTATGTAGCGTATGCAATTCTTAATGACGTATCGAAAATGTGAGCTAGGCATACCCATTTGACCAGAAGACCCTAAAATATTGCCTAGAAGACACTATACGAGTTGCCCCTCAGGCGTACAGAAGATATTGGCTCCAAAATAGGTCTTTACATAGGGCTTCTAAGACCAAAGGGTTATACCTTGGATTTTGGGGCCTCGAAGCTTCGGCTCATAATGGCCCAAAAATGATTACAATGCTTTCTACATGTCTTAAATGAAATATTATGGCCTCGAGATTACATGACAAGCAACTGATAGAGAGATAGAGGGCGAAAACTACCAAATGTTCCTGGAGTGGCACTGATTGTGCGCATTAATTTATACGGCATATTCAATTCTTAATCACCCATCAAGCAACCAACAAGATAGGCATACTGATTTGACCACAAGAACCTAAACTATCACCTAGAAGACCCTTTACGAGCTGCCCATCAGGCATAGAGAAGATATCGGCTCCGAAACATGCCTTCACACAGGGCTTCTCAGACCAAAAGGGTATACCTTAGATTTTGGGGCCCAGTAGCTCTAGCTCGGAATGGCCCAAAAATGATTACAATGCTTCCTACGTGTCTTAGACAAATTATTATGGCCTTGAAATGGCGTGGCAAGCAACAGATAGAGAGATATTTGGCGAAAACTACCAAATGCTTCTGGAGTGGCACCGATTTTGAACATGGATTTATATTGCATATGCGATTCTTAATGACGCATGTAGCTGAGATATGGATATCGATTGGATCATAAGACCTTAAACTATCACCTTGAAGAGCCTATACGAGCTGCCTGTCAGGTGTACAGAAGATATTGGCTCCAGAACAGGCCTTCGCACAGGGCTTCTCAGACCAAAAGGGGTATACCTTGGATTTTTGGGCCCAGAAGCACCGGCTCGAAGTAGCCCAAAAATGATTACAATGCTTTATAGATGTCTTAGAAAAAATATTATGGCCTCGAAATGGAGTGGCAAGCAATAGAAATAGAGATATTAGGCACAAACTGTCGAATGATTCCGGAGTGGCACCGATTTTGCGCATTAATTTATATGGCATATGTAATTGTTAATGACGCATCGAGCAGGCAAGATAGGCATACCGATTTGGCCACAAGACCTTAAACTATTGCCTAGAAAAGCCTATATGAGCTGCCCATCAGGCATACAAAAGATATCAGCTTCGAAACAGGCCTCAATAGAGGGCTTCTCAGACCAAAGAAACCTTAGATTTTTGGGCCAAGTGGCACCGGCTCGGAATGCCCCAAAAATGATTACAATGCTTCCTACATGTCTTAAACAAAATATTATGGCCTCAAAATGGAGTGGAAACCAACAACAGAGAGATATTGAGCGAAAACTGCCAAATGCTTCCGGAGTGGCACGATTTTGTGCATTAATTTATATGGCATATGCAATTGTTAATCACGCATTGAGCAGGCGAGATATGTATACCGATTTGGAAACAAGGCCCTAAACTATCATCTAAAAGATCGTATATGAGCTGTCCATGTGGCGTACAGAAGATATCAACTTCGGAACAGGCTTTCACACGGGGCTTCTAAGACCAAACGGTTATACCTTGGATTTTGGGCCCAAAAGCTCCAGCTTGGAATGGCCCAAAAATGATTATGATGCTTCCTACATGTCTTAGACGAACTATTATAGCCTAAAAATGGCATTGCAAGCAACTGACGGAGAGACATTGGGTGAAAACTTCCAAATGCTTCCGGAGTGGCACCCATTTTGCACATTAATTTATATGGCGTATGCAATCCTTAATGACGCATTGAGCAGGCAAGTAAGGCATATGGATTTGACCATAAGACCCTAAACTATTTATTAGAAGAGCCTATATAAGCTACCCATCAGGGGTACAGAAGATATCGGCTCCAGAACAAGCCTTCACACAGGGCTTCTAAGACCAAAGGGGTAACCCTCGGATTTTGGGGCCTAGAAGCACCGGCTCAGAATGACCCAAAAATGATTAAAATGATTCCTACATGTCTTAGATGAAATACTTTAGCCTCAAAATGGCCTAGTAAGCAACAGACAGAGAGATATTTGGTGAAAATTGGCAAATGCTTCCGGAGTGGCACCGATTTTGCGCATTAAATTATGTGGCGTATGCGATTCCTAATGACGCATCGAACAGGTGAGATAGGCATACTGATTCGACCACAAGTCCCTTAAATATTGCCTAGGAGACCCTATACAAGTTGGCCCTCAGGCATATAGAAGATATCAGCTCCGGAACAGGCCTTCTAAGACCAAAGGGTTATACTTTTGATTTTGAGGCCTAGAAGCTCTGGCTTAGAATGGCTCGAAAATGATTAGAATGCTTCCTATATGTCTTAGAGGAAATATTATGGCCTCGAAATGGCGTGGCAAGCAACAGACTGATTTGACCATAAGACCCTAAACTATTACCTAGAAGACCCTTCACGAGCTACCCGTTAGGTGCACAGAAGATATCGGCTCCAGAACAGGTCTTCACATAAGGCTTCTCAGAACAAAGGGGTAAACATCAAATTTTGGGGCCCATAAGTATGGGCTCAGAATTGCCCAAAATTGATTAAAATGCTTCCTAAATGTCTTAGACGAAATACTATGGCCTCGAAATGGCCTGGCAAGCAACATGCAGGTAGATATTGAGTGAAAACTTCCAAATGCTTCTAGAGTGGCATCGAATTTGCGCATTAATATATATATAGCATATGCAATACTTAATGACGCATCGAGCAGGCAAGTTCGACATACCGATTTGACCTCAAGACCATAAAATATTACTTAGAAGACCCTATACGTGCTGGCCGTCAGGCCTATAGAATATACGACTCAGAACAGGCCTTCACACGGGGCTTCTCAGACCAAAAGGGTATACCATGGATTTTGAGACCCAGAAGCATCAGCTCGGAATGCCCCGAAAATGATTATAATGCTTCCTACATGTCTTAGACAAAATATTGTGGCCGCGAAATGGCATGGCAAGCAATAGACAAAGAGATATTGGGCAAAAACTACCAAATGCTTCTGAAGTGGCATCGATTTTGTGCATTAATTTTTATGGCGTATGCAATTCTTAATGATGCAATGAGCAGCCTAGATAGGCATATCCATTGGACCACAAGACCCTAAACTATCGCGTAGAAGAGCCTATACAAGCTGCCTGTCAAGCGTACAGAAGATATCGGCTTTGGAATAGGCCTTCACATAAGGGCTCTCAGAGCAAAGGGGTGTACCTTGGATTTTGGGGCCTAGAAGTACCGGCTCAGAATGACCTGAATATGATTACAATGCTTCCTACATGTCTTAAAGGAAATATTATGGCCTCCAAATGGCATGGCAAGCAAAAGACCGAGAGATATTGGGCAAGAACTGCAAAGTGCTTCTGGAGTGGCACCAATTTTGCGCATTAATTTATGTGGCGTATGCAATTCTTAATGACGCAACTAGCAGCGGAGATAGGCATACTGATTGGTCCATAAGACCTTAAACTATCACCTAGAGGAGCCTATATGAGCTGCCCATCTGGCATACTGAAGATATCAGCTCTGAAACAGGCCTTCACACGGGCTTCTCAGACCATAGGGCTATATCTTGGATTTTGGGGCCCAGAAGCACTGGCTCAGAATGACCCAAAAATGATTAAAATGATTTCTACATGTCTTAGACAAAATATTATAGGCTTAAAATTTACATGGCAAGTGACAGACAGAGAGATACTGGTCGAAAATTGCCAATGCTTCTGGAGTGGCATCGATTTTGCGTATTAATTTTTATGGTGTATGCAATTCTTAATGATGCAACTAGCAGCGGAGATAGGCATACCGATTGGTCCATAAGACCTTAAACTATCACCTAGAGGAGCCTACACGAGCTGCTCATCAGGCATACAGAAGATATCAGCTCTAGAACAGGCCTTCACACAGGGCTTCTCAGACCATAGGGGTATACCTTGGATTTTGGGGCCCAGTAGCTCCAGCTCAGAATGACCTAAAAATGGTTATAATGCTTCTTACATGTCTTAGAGGAAATATTATGGCCTCAAAATTGTGTGGGAAGCGACAGACAGAGAGATATTAGGCAAAAGCTGGCAAATGCTTCTGGTGTGGCACCGATTTTGCGCATTAATTTATGTGGCGTATGCAATTCTTAATGACGCATGGAACAGGCAACATAGGCATACCGATATGACCACAAGACCTTAAAATATCCCCTAGAAGACCCTATACGAGTTGCCACTCAGGCGTACAGAAGATATAGGCTCCTGAACAAGCCTTTACACAGGGCTTCTAAGACCAAACGGTTATACCTTAGATTTTGGGGCCCAAAAGCTCTGGCTCGTAACGGCCTGAAAATGATTACAATGCTTCCTACATGTCTTAGATGAAATATTATGGCCTCAAGATGGCATGGTAAGCAACAGATAGAGAGATATTGGGCAAAAACTGGCAAATGCTTCTGGTGTGGCACCGATTTTGCGCATTAATTTATGTGGCGTATGCAATTCTTAATGACGCATGGAACAGGTGACATAGGCATACCAATATGACCACAAGACCTTAAAATATCCCCTAGAAGACACTATACGAATTGCCCCTCAGACATACAGAAGATAACGGCTCCGAAACAGGTCTTTACGCTGGGCTTCTAAGACCAAAGGGTTATACCTTTGATTTTAGGGCCTAGAAGCTTCGGCTTGTAATGGCCTGAAAATGATTACAATGCTTCCTACATGTCTTAGACCAAATATTATGGCCTCAAGATGGTGTGGCAAGTAACAGACAGAGAGTTATTGGGTGAAAATTGCCAAATGTTCTTGGAGTGGCACTGATTTTGCGAATTAATTTATACGGTGTACAATTCTTAATCACCCATCGAGTAGGCAAGATAGGCATATTGATTTGACCATAAGAACCTAAACCATCATCTAGAAGACCTTGTATAAGCTGCCAATTAGGCATACAGAAGATATCGGCCCCGAAACAGGCCTTCACACAGGGCTTCTGAGACCAAAGGGGTATACCTATGATTTTGGGGCCTGGAAGCACCGGCTCGAAATGGCTCGAAAATGGGCTTCCTACATGTCTTAGAGGAAATATTTATTGGATTGTGACCATAAAGAAACCAAAACAATCACTAAGAAGTGACCTTGTATAAGCTGCCCAATTAGGCATACAGAGATATCTGGCCCCCGAAAAATACAGGCCTTCACACAAGGGCTCTGAGCCAAAAGGGTATAACCTATGTATGATTTTGGGGCCTGGAAGCACCGGCTCGAAATGGCTCGAAAATGGGCTTCCTACATGTCTTAGAGGAAATATTATGGCCTCAAAAAGGTGTGATAAGCGACAGACAGAGAGATATTGGGCTAAAACTACCAAATACATCCGTAATGGCATTGGTTTTGCGCATTAATTTATATTGAGTTTGCAATCCTTAATGAAGCAATAAGCAGCCCTGATAGGCATACTGATTGGACCAAAAGACCCTAAACTATCGCCTAGATGAGCCTATAGGAGCTGCCCATTAGGCGTACAAAAGATATCGGCTCCGAAATAGGGCTTCAAACAGGGCTCCTAAGACAAAAGGGGTATACCTACGATTTTAAAGGGGTATACCTAACGATTTTTGGGGGCAGGAAGCATGGGCGGAATGGCCCGAAAAATGATTACAATGCTTCCTAACATGTCTTTTAAAGGAAGATATTATGGCCCTTCGAAATGGCAGATAAGTGACAGACAGAAGAGTTATTGGGGCTATTTATTTTTAACTGCCAAATGACTCTGGAGTGGCACGATTTTGCGCATGTAATTTAAATATGAGTTTGCAATCCCTTACGTATGAAAGCAATGAGCAGCCGTGAATAGGCGCATTCCGTATTGGACCATCAGGATGCTAAACAATCGCCTAGACAAGCCTATAAGATCTGTCCGTCAGGCAATACACAAGAATTCAGCTCCCGGAACAGAGCTTCACGTTAGGGCTCCTAAGACCGAAAGGGGTAAATAGGCGCATGATGCGCGCGAGGAAGCAAACCGGGAAGCAGAAGTGGCCTGAAAATGATTACAAGTGCATTCTGTATGTCTTAGAAGGAAAATATTATATGCCTGAAATGTGCATGATAAGCCGACAGGCATTGAAGATATTGGGCTAAAACTGCAAATGCTTCCGGAGTGCACCGGATTTTGCCGCAATTAATTTATATGGAGTTTGCAAATGGCAGCCGAAATAGGCATACCCGATTTGGACCCAGAAGACCCTAAACATCACCTAAGATAGAGCCCTATAGGATTTCCCATCAGTGTACAAGAAGATATCGCTCCAAAACAAGGGCTTCCACCGCCACAGGGCTCCTAAAACCAAAGGGGTATTACGTACGATTTTGGGGCCTGGAAGCACCGCTCGGAATGGCTCAAAAATGATACAAAGCTTCTTGCATGTCTAGAGGAAATTTATTAGACTCAAAATGGCGTGATAAGTCGACAGACAAGAGAGAAGAATTGGCTAAAACTGGCCAAAAATGCTTCCGGAGTGGCCACCGATTTTGCGCATTAATTGATTATTGAGTTTGCAATCCTTAATGAAGCGAATGAATGGCAGCCGATGAATATCATGTCGATTGGGACCAATAAGAAACCTAAACTCAACCTACATGAGCCTATAGGAGCTGCCCGTCAGGCCTACAAGAAGAATATCGGGCATTCGAAAGAGGGGGTTTGCACTTAGGGCTCTTAAAGACCATTATATTGTGTATTATTCTCTTATGAATTTTGGGGCCCGGAAGCACCGGCTCAAAATGGCCTAAAAATGATTGGCTATGCTTTCCCTACATGTCTAGAGGAAATATTATGGCCTCAAAATGGCGTGATAAGTGACAAACAGAAGAGATATTGGGCTGAACTGCCAAAAATGCTTCTGGAGTGGGCACCGCCCGATTTTGTGCATAAAATATATTTAGTTTGCAACCTTAAATGAAGGAAGTGAGCAGACCGAGAATAGGCATGCCGTTTTGACCATAAGACTAAACCTATCACCTCCATGAGCCTATAGGAGCTGCCGTCAAGGCGTTACCAAAGATATCGGCTCCGGAAGAGGGCTTCACTCAGGGCTCCTATGACCAAAGGGGTATACCTAATGATTTTGGGGCCCGGAAGCAACCGACTCAGAATGGCCCGAAATGATTACTAATGCTAACCTACATGTCTTTAGAGGAAATATTATGGTCCCCCCCCCCCCAATGAAGGCATGAAAGCGACAGACGAGAGATATTGGGCTAAAACTGCCAAATGCTTCCGGAGTGGCAATCGATTTTGCTGCATTAACATATATTGAGTTTTGCAATCCGTTAATGAAAGCAATGAGCAGCTCAGAAGGCATGCCGATTGGAACGTAAGAACCCTAAATGGCACCTACAATGAGCCTATAGGAGTTGCCCGTCAAGGTGTACAGAAGATATTCGACTCCGGAAGAGGGCTTTCCCACTCAGGCCTCCCAAGACCAAAAGGGGTAATACCTAAGCGATTTTTTGGGGCCCGGAAAACACGTGCTCGAAGGCCCCAGAAAATGAAGTTACAATGCTTCGCTACATTCTTAGAGGATAATATTATGGCCCCAAAATGGCGTGAATAAGTGACAAACAGAGAGATATGGGGTAAAAGCCTCAATAAACTGCCCAAATGAATTCCGGAGTGGTAACCGATTTTGCGCATTAAAATTATATTGAGTTTGCAAATCCTAATGAAATGCAATGAGCAAGGCCGAGATAGGCATGGCCGATTTGGACCATAAGCCTAAAGCTACAACGTACAAGAGCCTATAGGAGCTGCCCATGAGGCCTAACAGAAGATACGGCTCTGAAAGAGGGCTTCAACTCAGGGCTTCCTACGACCCAAAGGGGTAATACCTACGATTTTGTGGGCTTTTGGGGCCCGGAAGCACCCGCTCGGAATGGCCCAAAAATAATTGCTATGCTTTGTACATGTCTTAGAGGAAATATTATGCCCTCAAAATCGCGTGATAAATGACAGACAAAGAGATATTGGGCTAAAACTGCCAAATGCTTCCGGACTGGCACCGATATTGCGCATTAAATTATATTTAGTTTGCAATCCTTAATGAAGGAATGAGTAGTCGAGATAGGCATGCCGATTGGACCATAAGACCCTAAACTATGACCTCCATGAGCCTATAGGAGTTGACCATCAGGCGTACAGAAGATATCGGCTCCGGAAGAGGGCTTCACTGAGGGCTCCTAAGACCAAAGGGGTATACCTACGGCAGCCGAGATAGGCATATTGATTGGACCATAAGACCTTCAAATGTCACCTAGAAGAGCCTGTAGGACCTGCCTGTCAGGCAGAAAGAAGATATCGGCTCCGAAACAGGCCTTCAAACAGGGCTCCAAACACTAAAGGGGTGTACCTACGATTTTGGGCCGGAAGCACCGGCTCGAAATGGCCCAAAAATGATTACAATGCACCGATTTTGCGCATTAATTTATATTGAGTTTGCAATCCTTAATGAAGCAGTGAACAGCCGAGATAGGCATACCGATTGGACCATAAGACAAGACCCTAAAATATCGCTTTCATGAGCCTATAGGAGCTGCCCATCAGGTGTACAGAAGATATCGGCTTCGAAAGAGGGCTTCACTCAGGGCTCCCAAGACCAAAGGGGTATACCTACGATTTTGGGGCCCGGAAGCACCGGCTCGGAATGGCCTGAAAATTATTACAATGCTTCCTACATGTCTTAGAGGAAGTATTATGGCCCCAAAATGGCATGATAAGCGACAGACAGAGAGATATTGGGCTAAAACTGCCAAATGCTTCCGGAGTGGCACCGATTTTGCGCATTACGGAGTGTCACCGAATTTTGGCGCATTAATTAATATTGAGTGTTTGCAAGCCTTAATTGATGCAGATGAGCAGCCGAGTAGGCATGGCCGATTGGACCATTAAGACCCTAATACTATCACCCTACTATAGAGCCCTTATAGTAAAGCTCCCATGTAGGCTACAGAAAGATATCAGCTCCTGAAAGAGGGCTTACTCAGGGCTCCTAAGACCAAAGGGGTATACTTACGATTCGGGGCGCGGAAGCACAGCTCGGAAATGGCCCAAAAAAATGATTGTTATGCTTCTACATGTCTTAGAGGAAATATTAGGGCCTCAAAAATGGTGGTGAATAGAAGCGACAGAGCCAAGAGAGATATTGGGGGCTAAAACTCAAAAATGCTTCCGTAGTGGCCACGAATTGCGCATTAAATTATATTTAGTTTGCAATCCTTAATTGAAGGAATGAGCAGTTCGAGATAAGGCAATTGGCCGATGGCATGCCGATTGGACCATAAGACCCTAAACTATCGCCTCCATGAGCCTATAGGAGCTGTCCATTAGGCGTACAGAAGATATCGGCTCTGGAAGAGGGCTTCACTGAGGGCTCCTAAGACCAAAGGGGTATACCTACGATTTTGGAGCCCCGAAGCACTGACTCGGAATGGCCCAAAAATGATTACTATGCTTCCGACATGTCTTAGAGGAAATATTATGGCCATGAAATGGCATGATAAGTGGCAGACAGAGAGATATTGGGCTAAAAGTGCCAAATGCTTCCGGAGTGGCACTGATTTTGCGCATTAAATTATATTGAGTTTGCTTTATATGGAGTTTGCAATCCTTAATGAAGCAATGAGCAGTCGAGATAGGCATACCGATTGGACCATAAGACCCTAAAAAATACCTAGATGAGCCTATTGGAGCTGCCCGTTAGGTGTATAGAAGATATCGACTCCGGAACAGGGTGTCACACAGGGCTCCTAAGACCAACGGGGTATACCTATGATTTTGGGGCCCGGAAGCACTGGCTCGGAATGGTGCCTAAAAATGATTATAATGCTTCCTACATGTCTTAGAGGAAATATTATGACCTCAAAATGGTGTAAAATGGCGTGATAGAGAGACCAGACAGAGAAGATTATTGGGAATAAAAACTGCCAAAATGCCTTTCCCGGAGTGGCAGCCGATTTTGCGCAATTAATTTAAATATTGAGTTTTTGCAATCCTTAATGACAGCAATGGCAGCTGAAGATAGTGCATGCCGATGTGGACCATAACCTAAACTATTACCTACATGAGCATATAGGAGCTGCCCGTCAGCCGTATAGAAGATATCGGCTCGATACAGGGCTTCACTTTAGGGCCTCCCTACACTTAGGGCTCCTAAGACCAAAGGGGTACCTACGAATTTGGTGCCCGAAAGCACTGGCTCGGAATGGCCCGAAAATGATTACAATGCTTCCTACATGTATTAGAGGAAATATTATGGGCCCAAAATGGCATGATAAGCATCAGACAGAGAGATATTGGACTAAAATTGCCAAATGCTTCCGGAGTGGCACGTATTTTGTGCATTAAATTATATTGAGTTTGCAATCCTGAATGAACCAATGACCAGTCGAGATAGGCATGCCGATTGGACCATAAGACCCTAAACTATCACCTACATGAGCCTATAGGAGCTTCTCGTCAGGCCTACAGAAGATATCGGCTCTGAAAGAGAGCTTCCCTCAGGGCTCCTAAGACCAAAGGGGTATAGCAACGATATGGGGGCCCGGAAGCACCGGCTCGGAATGGCCTGAAAATGATTGCTATGCTTCCTACATGTCTTAGAGGAAATATTATGGCCTCAAAATGGCGTGAACAAACAGAAGAGATATTGGGCTAAAAAACTGCCGAATGCTTCTGGAGTGGCAACCGATTTTCGCGAATTAATTATATTTAGTTTGCAATCCCTTATGAAGGAATAGTAGCCGAGATAGGCATTGCCGATTGAGACCATAAGACCCAAACTATCGTCCTCCATGAGCCCTATAGGAGCTGCCATCAGTGCGGTTACAGAAGAATATCGCTCTGGAAGAGAAGCTTTCAACTCAGGGCTCCTAAGACCAAAAAGGGGTAATAGTCCTAAACGATTTTGGTGCCCCCAGAAGCACTCGGCTCGAAAATGGCCTGAAAATGGATTAAATGTTTCCCCTACAATGTCTTATAGGATATTATGGCCTCAAAAATGGCGTGATAAGCGAGCAGACAGCGAGATTATTGGGGCTGAAAAACTGCCCAAAAATGCCTTCGCGGAGTGGCACAGATTTTTGCGCCATTAAATTATATCGAGTTTGCAATCTCTCAATGGAGCACTGAAGTAGTCCGAAGATAGCATTGACGATTGGGACCGTAAGAACCCTAAAACTATCACCTACATGAGCCTATAGCAGCTGAACCATCAGTTGTACAGGAGATATTGCTCCGAAAGAGGGCTTCACTCAGGGCTCCTAAACCAAAGGGGAACTTAACGAGTTTGGAGGCCCGGAAGCACTGGCTCGGAATGGCCCCTGAAAAAAGGATTACAATGCTTCCTATATGTCTATAAGGATATATTATGGCACTCAGAAATGGAGTGATTAAGCTACAAAGACAGAGAGATATTGGGTCCGAAAAATTGCCAAGTAATGCTTCTGGCAGTGGCAATCGATTTTGCGCAGTTAAATTATATTGAGTTTGGCAAATCAATGAAGCAATGGTCAGACCGAGATAAAGCCCGATTGGACCATAATACCCTAAAATATCACCTACATTAGCCTATAGGAGCTACCCGTCAGGTGTACAGAAGATATCGGCTTCGGAAGAGGGCTTCACTCAGGGCTCCCAAGACCAAAGGGGTATACCTACGATTTTAGGGCCCGGCAGCACCGGCTTAGAATGGCCCGAAAATGATTACAATGCTTCCTACATGTCTCAGAGGAAATATTATGCCCAAAATGCCATGATAAGTGAAAGACAGAGAGATATTGGGCTAAAACTTCCAAATGCTTCCGGAGTGGCACGGATTTTGCGCATTAATTTATATTGAGTTTGCAAGTTTTGCAGAGTCCTTAAATGAAAAGCAATGAAGCAGGCGAGAATAGGCAGCCGATTGGACATAAGACCTCTAAAATATCACAAAATATCACCTACATGAGCCTATAGGAGTTGTCCGTCAGGCCTATAGAAGATATGGGCTCCGGAAGAGGGCTTCACTCAGGGCTCCTAAGACCAAAGGGGTATACCAATGATTTTGGGGCCCGGAAGCACAGGCTCGGAATGGCTCGAAAATAATTGCTATGCTTCCTACATGTCTTAGAGAAAATATTATGGCCCTAAAATGGCGTGATAAGCGACAGACAGAGAGATATTGGGCTAAAACTGCCAAATGCTTCCGAAGTGGCACATATTTTGCGCATTAAATTATATTGAGTTTGGAATGCTCAATGAAGCAATGAGCAGCCAAGATAGGAATGAAAATTGGACCATAAGACCCTAAAATATTGCCTACATGAGCCTGTAGGAGTTGCCCATCAGTTGTACAGAAGATATCGCCTCCGGAAGAGGGCTTCACTCAGGGCTCCTAAGACTAAAGGGGTATAACTACGATGTTGGGGCCCAGATGCACCGGCTTGGAATGGCCCAAAAATGATTACAATGCTTCCTACATGTCATAGAGGAAATATTATGGCCTCAAAATGGCGTGATAAGTGACTAAGGGACAGACAGAGAGATGTTGGGTTAAAACTGGCAAATGCTTTCGGAATGGCACCGATTTTGCGCATTAATTTATATTGAGTTGCAATCCTTAATGAAGCAATGAGCAGCCGAGATAGGCATACCGATTGGTACCAATTGGACCATAAAACCCGTAAAGTATCCCTCAAGATGAGCCTAATAGGAGCTCCCTGTCAGGCGGTACAGAAGAAATATCAGCTCCGGAACAGGGCTTCAACAAAGGGCTCCTAAAGACCAAAAGGGGTATAACGTACGATTTTGGGCCCAAAACAACAGGCGTCAGAAGACCACAAAAATGATTACATATGCTGTCCCTACAGTCTTAGAGGAAATATTATGGCCTCGAAATGCAATGATAAGCGAACAGAAGAGATATTGGGCTAAAACTGCCAATGCCTTCCGGAGTGGCAATCCAATTTTGCGCATTAATTTATATTGAGGTTGCAATCCTTAAGTGAAGCATCTAACAGCCGAGATAAGGCATACCGATTGAACCACAAACCCCCAAACAATTGGCCTCGTTGAGCCTATAAGGAGCTGCCCCTCAGGCGGAACAAGAAGATATCGGCTCCGGAATAGGGCTTCACACAGGCCTCCTAAAGACCAAAAGGGGTTAACCATGATTTTGGGGCCCGAAAAGCACCACTCGGAATGCCCCACAAAAGTGAATTTACGAATGGCCCAAAAATGATTACAATACTTTCCACATGTCTTAGAGGAAATATTATGGCCTAGAAATGGCGTGATAAGCGACAGACAGAGAGATATTGGGCTAATATTGCAAAATGCTTCCGGAGTGGCATCGATTTTGTGCATTAATTTTTATGGAGTTTGCAATTCTTAATGACACAACGAGCAGCCGAGATAGGCATACCGATTGGACCACAAGACCCTAAAATATCACCTAGATGAGCCTACACGAGCTGCCCCTTAGGTGTACAAAAGATATCGGCTCCAGAACAGGGCTTCACACAGGGCTCCTAGGACCAAAGGGGTATAACTACGATTTTAGGGACCAGAAGCACCGGCTTGGAATGGCCTGAAAATGATTACAATACTTCCCACATGTCTTAGAGGAAATCTTATGGCCTAGAAATGGAGTGATAAGTGACAGACAGAGAGATATTGGCCTGAAACTGCCAAATGCTTCGGGAGTGGCACCGATTCTGCGCATTAATTTATATGGAGTTTGCAATTCTTAATGACGCGCCGAGCAGCCAAGATAGGCATACCAATTGGACCATAAGACCCTAAACTATCGCCTAGATGAGCCTATAAGAGCTGCCCCTCAGGCATACAGAAGATATCAGCTCCGGAGAAGGGCTTCACACAGGGCTCCTAAGACCAAAGGGGTTATCTAAGATTTTGGGGCCCAGAAGCGCCGGCTCAGAATGACCCAAAAATGATTACAATACTTCCCACATGTCTTAGAGGAAATATTATGGCCTGGAAATGGCGTGATAAGCGAGTGACAGAGAGATATTGGGCTAAAATTGCCAAATGCTTCCGGAGTGGCATCGATTTTGCGCATTAATTTATATGGCATTTGTAATTCTTAATGACGCAACGAGAAGCCGAGATAGGCATACCGATTGGACCACAAGACCCTAGGCATACGATTTGACCACAAGACCTTAAACTATCACCTAAAAGAGCTTATATGAGTTGCCTATCACGCCTATAGAAGACATCGGCTCTGGAACAGGCCTTCGTACAGGCCTCTTAAAACACACAGGGCTCCTAGGACCAAAGCGGTATTCCTACTATTTTGGGGCCCAGAAGCACCGGCTCGGAATGGCCCAAAAATGATTACAATGCTTCCTACATGTCTGAGATGAAATATTACGGCCTCGAAATGGCGTGATAAGCGACAGATACAGAAATATTAGGCTAAAACTTCCAAATACTTCCGGAGTGGCACCGATTTTGCGCACTAATTTATATGGAGTTTGCATTTCTTAATGACACAACGAGCAGCCGAGCCAGGCATACCGATTGGACAACAAGACCCTAACATATCACCTAGATGAGCCTATACGAGCTACCCCTTAGGCGTATAGAAGATATCGGCTCTGGAACAGGGCTTCACACAGGGCTCCTAATTAATTTATATTGAGTTTGCAATCCTTAATGAAGCATCTAACAGCCGACAAATGCTTTTGGAGTGGCATCGATTTTCCACATTAATTTATATGGCACATGCAATTCTTAATGACTCAACGAGCAGCGAAGATAGGCTAACCGATTGGACCATAAGACGTTAAAATATCGCCTAGAAGAGCCTATATGAGCTATCCGTCAGGCGTAGAAAAGATATCAGCTCTGGAACAGGCCTTCACACAGGGCTCCTTAGACCAAAGCGGTATACCTATGATTTTGGGGCCTAGAAGCACCGACTGGGAATGGCCCAAAAATGATTAGAATGCTTCTTACATGTTTTAGAGGAAATATTATGGCCTCAAAATGGTGTGGTAAGCGACAGCAGAGAGATATTGGGCTAAAACTGTTGAATGCTTCTGGAGTGGCACCGATTTTTGCGCATTAATTTATATGGCGTATGCAATTCTTAATGACTCAACGAACAGCCGAGATAGGCTAACCAATTGGACCATAAGACATTAAAATATTGCCTAGAAGAGCCTGTATGACTGCTCATCAGGCGTAAAGAAGATATCGGCTCCGGAACAGGCCTTCACACAGGGCTCCTAAGACCAAAGGAGTATACCTATGATTTTGGGGCTAAGAAGCACCGACTGGGAATGGCCCAAAAATGATTACAATGCTTCCTACATGTCTTAGAGGAAATATTATGGCCTCAAAATGGCATGCTAAGCGATAGACAGAGAGATATTGGGCTAAAACTGCCACTCCAAATGCTTCCGGAGTGGCACCGATTTTGCGCATTAATTTATATTGAGGTTGCAATCCTAAATGAAGCAATTGAAATGCCGAGATAGGCATACCGATTTGGATCATAGACCCTAAAATATCGCCTCGTTGAGCCTATAGGAGCTTCCGTCAGCGGTACAGAAGATATCGGTCCTGAACAGGGCTTCCACACAGGGCTCCTAATGGAACCAAAGGGGTTATACCTTACGATTTTGGGGCCCGGAAGCACCGGCTCGGAATGGCCCAAAAAATGATTACAATGCTTCCTACATGTCTTAGAGGAAATATTACGGCCTCGAAATGGCGTGATAAGCGACAGACAGAGAGATATTGGCGCTAAAAACTGCCAAATGCTTCCGAGTGGCTCCGATTTTTTGCGCGTTAACTTTATATGAGTTACATCCTTAATTAAGCACTTTGAACCGAACTGAGATAGGCATACCGATTGCCACCATAAGACCCTAAAATATTCACCTCGTTTGAGCCTATAGGAGCTTCCCATAGGCGTTAAGGAAGGATATCGGCTCCTGAACAGGGCTTCACACAAGGTGCTCCTAAGACCAAAGGGGTATACCTAAAAAAAAAAAAAAAAAATTTGGGGCCCGTAAGCACCGGCTTGGAATGGCCCAAAAATGATTAAAATGCTTCCTACTTGTCTTAGAGGAAATATTATGGCCTCGAAATGGCATGGAAAGCGACAAACAGAGAGATATTCCGCTAAAACTTCCAAATGCTTCCGGAGTGGCACTGATTTTGCACATTAATTTATATGACGTATGCAATTCTTAAGGACGTAATGTGCAGCCGAGATAGGCATACCGATTGGATCATAAGACCTTCAAATATCGCCTAGAAGAGCCTATATGAGCTGCCCGTCTAGCATAAAGAAGATATCGGCTCTAGAACAGGCCTTCACACAGGGCTCCTAAGAGCAAAGGGGTATACCTACGATTTTAGGGCCCAGAAGCACCGGCTCATGGCCCGAAAAATGATTACAATGCTTCCTATATGTCTTAGAGGACATATTATGGCCTAAAAATGGCGTGGTAAGCGACAGACAGAGAGATATTATGCTAAAACTGCCAAATGCTTCCGTAGTGGCACGGATTTTGAGCATTAATTTATATGGCGTACGATGGAACTACTTCAAACCTCTTTAAATATTTCAATTCCAAAAACACAGAGCTCTGGCTATAAGGAACAATACCTAAAAATATCGCCTCGTTGAGCCTATAGGAGCTTCCGGTCAGGCGTACAGAAGATATCGGCTTCGGAACAGAGCTCCTAAGACCAAAGGGGTATACCTACGATTTGGGGGCCCGGAAGCACCGGCTCGAAATGGCCCGAAAATAATTACAATGCTAAATTTATTACAATGCTTCCTACATTGTCTTAGAGGAAATATACGGCCTCGAAAATGGCGCTTGATAAAAAAGCGACAGACAGAGAGATATGGGCTAAAACTGCCAAATGCTTCCGGAGTGGCTACCGATTTGCGCGTTAATTTATATTGAGGTTTTACAATCCTTAATTAAGCAATTGAACAACTGAGATAGGCATACCGATTTGCACCATTAAGACACCTAAAAATATCACTCGTTGAGCCTATTAGGAGCTTTCCCATCAGGCGTAAGGAAGATTATCGGCTCACTGAACAGGGCTTCACACAGGGCTCCTAAGGACCAAAGGGGATTCATACCTTACGATTTTGGGGCCCGAAAGCACGACTCGAATGGCCCGAATGATTACAATGCTTGAACCTACATGTCATTAGAAGGATATTTATGGCCTCGAAAATGGCGTGATAAGCGACAGACAGAGAGATATTGGGCTAAAACTGCCAAATGCTTCCGAGTGGACCGATTTTTGCGCATTAATTTTAATATTGAGGTTGCCAATCCTAAATTAAGCATTGAATGCCCGTATAGATAGGCATACCGATTGGATCAATAAAGACCCTTAAAATATCTCCTCGTTGAGCCTATAGGAGCTTCCCGTCAGGACGTACAGAAGATATCCGTTCTCCTGGAACAGGGCTCACAGGGCTCCTAACGACCAATGGGTATACATACGATTTTGGGGCCCGAAATGCCACCGGCTCGGAATGGCCCGATGATTACAAATGCTTCCTTACATGTCATTAGAGGAATATATTAATGGCCTTCGAAATGGCATGATAAGCGACAGACAGAGCAGAGAGATATTGGGTTAAAACTGCCTAATGCTTCCGGAGTTGCACCGATTCTGCGCATTAATTTATATTGAGGTTGCAATCCTTAATGAAGCGTTGAACAGCTGAGATAGGCTTACAGATTGGACCATAAGACCTTAAAATATCACCTCGTTCAGCCTATATGAGCTACCCATCAGGCGTACAGAAGATATCGGCTCCGAAACAGGGCTTCACACAGGGCTCTTAAGATCAATGGGGTATACCTACGATTTTGGGGCCCGGAAGCACCGGCTCGGAATGGCTCAAAAATGATTACAATGCTTCCTACATGTCTTATACATGTGTTAGAGGTAATATTATGGCCTCGAAATTGCGTGATAAGCGACATACAGAGATATTTTGGGCTAAAACTGCCAAATGCTTCCGGAGTGGCACCGATTTTGCGCATTAATTTATATTGAGTTTGCAATCCTTAATGAAGCATCTAACATATGCAATTCTTAAAGACGCCCTGGGCAGTCGAGATAGGCATACCGATTGGACCATAATACCTCAAAATATCACTTAGTAGAGCCTGTATGACCTTCAAGTCAAGCGTAAAGAAGATATCGGCTCTAGAACAGGCTTTCATAGAGGGCTCCAAAGACCAAAGGGGTATACATACTATTTTGGGGCCCGGAAGCATCGGCTCGGAATGGCTTGAAAATAATTACAATGCTACCTACATGTCTTAGAGGAAAATATTATGGCCTCAAAATGGCGTGGTAAGTGACAGACAGAGAGATATTGGGCTAGTGCCAAATGCTTTCCGGGTAGTCTCACCGTATTTTGCGCATTTAATTTATATGAGGTTTGCAATCCCTAAATGAGCATTGAATATGCGAGATAGGCATTACCATTGGATCATTAAGACCCTAAAATATCGCCTCGTTGAGCCTTAGGAGGTTCCCGCCTCAGGCGTACAGAAAGATATCGCTCCCGAACAGGGCTTCACCACAGGGCTCCTAAGACCAAAGGGGTATACCTACGATTTTTGCGGGCCCGGAAGCACCGGCTCGGAATGGCCCGAAAATGATTACAATGCTTCCATACATGTCTTAGAGGAAATATTATGCTGACGGAAAATGCGATGTAAGCGACAGACAGAAGATATTGGGCTAAAACTGCCAAAATGCTTCATGGAGTGCCACCGATTTGCGCCATTTAATTTATATTGAGGTTGCAATCCTAAATGAAGCATTGTAATGCCGAGATAGCCATACCGATTGGACCATAAGACCCTAAAATATCGCCTCGTTGAGTTTATAGGAGCTTCCCATCAGGCGTACAGAAGATATCGGATCCTGAACAGGGCTTCACACAGGGCTCCTAAGACCAAAGGGGTATACCTACGATTTTGGGGCCCGGAATCACCGGCTCGGAATCGCCCGAAAATGATTACAATGCTTCCTACATGTCTTAGAGGAAATATTATGGCCTCGAAATGGCGTGATAAGCGACAGACAGGAAGATATTGGGCTAATAACTGCCAAATTTTGCTTTCCGGAGTGGCACCATTTTGCGTATTAATTTATATTGAGGTTGTGCAATCCTTATTAAGCATGAACAGCTGAGGATAGGCATACCGATGGACCATAAGACCCTTAAATATCGCCTCGTTGAAGCCCTATAGGAGCAGGCCATCAGGCGTACAGGCGTACAGAAGATATCGGCTCCTGAACAGGGCTTCACACAGGGCTCCTAAGACCAAAGGGGTATACCTACGATTTTGGGGCCCAGAAGCATCGGCTTAGAATTGCCTGAAAATGATTATAACGCTGCCTACATGTCTTAGATGAAATATTATGGCCACAAAATGGCATGATAAGCGGCAGACAGTGAGATATTGGGCTAAAACTGGTAAATGCTTCTAGAGTGGCACCGATTTTGCACATTAATCTATATTGAGTTTGCAATCCTTGATGAAGCAATGAACAGCCGAGATAGGCATACCGATTGGACAATAAGACCCTAAAATATTGCCTCGTTCCTAGAAGAGCCTATACGAGCTGCCCATCTGGCGTAAAAAAGATATCGGCTCTGGAACAGGCCTTCACACAGGGCTCCTAAGACCAAAGGGGTATACCTACGATTTTGGGGCCTGGTAGCACCATCTCGGAATGGCCCGAAAAATGATTACAATGCTTCCTATATGTCTTAGAGGACATATTATGGCCTAAAAATGGCGTGGTAAGCGACAGACAGAGAGATATTATGCTAAAACTGCCAAATGCTTCCGTAGTGGCACGGATTTTGAGCATTAATTTATATGGCGTACGGTTGCAATCCTTAATGAAGCGTTGAACAGCTGAGATAGGCTTACAGATTGGACCATAAGACCTTAAAATATCACCTCGTTCAGCCTATATGAGCTACCCATCAGGCGTACAGAAGATATCGGCTCCGAAACAGGGCTTCACACAGGGCTCTTAAGATCAATGGGGTATACCTACGATTTTGGGGCCCGGAAGCACCGGCTCGGAATGGCTCAAAAATGATTACAATGCTTCCTACATGTCTTACTACATGTCTTAGAGGAAATATTATGGCCTCGAAATGGCGTGACAAGCGACAGACAGAGAGATATTGGGCTAAAACTGCTAAATGCTTCCGCAGTAGCATCGATTTTGTGCATTAATTTGTATTGAGTTTGCAATCCTTAATTAAGCATTGAGCACCCGTCATAGGCATACCGATTCGACCACAAGACCCTAAACCATCACATAGATGAGCCTATAGGAGCTGCCCGTGAGCCGTACAGAGGATATTGACTCCGGAACAGGGCTCACTCAGTGCTCCTACTACCAAAGGGGTATACCTACGATTTTGGGGCCCGGAAGCACAGGCTCGGAATGCCCCGAAAATGACTACAATGCTTCGTATATGTCTTGAAAATTGTGGGCCTAGGAAATGCTGTGTAAAGCGACAGACAAAGAGAGATATTGGGGCTAAAAACTGCAAATTGCTTCCGGAGTGGCACCGATTTTGCGATTTTGCGCATTAATTTATATGGCGTATGCAATTCTTAAAGACGCCCTGGGCAGTCGAGATAGGCATACCGATTGGACCATAATACCTCAAAATATCACTTAGTAGAGCCTGTATGACCTTCAAGTCAAGCGTAAAGAAGATATCGGCTCTAGAACAGGCTTTCATAGAGGGCTCCAAAGACCAAAGGGGTATACATACTATTTTGGGGCCCGGAAGCATCGGCTCGGAATGGCTTGAAAATAATTACAATGCTACCTACATGTCTTAGAGGAAAATATTATGGCCTCAAAATGGCGTGGTAAGTGACAGACAGAGAGATATTGGGCTAGAATGCTTCCGTAGTGGCACCGATTGCGCAATTAATTTATATTTGAGGCTGCAATCCTTAATTAAACATTGAACAGCTGGATAGGCATACCGATTGGACCATAAGACCCTTAAAAAATATCGCCTCGTTGGAGCCTATAGAGCTTCCCGTCAGGCGTACAGAAGATATCGGCTCCTGAACAGGGCTTGCTTAACAAGGGCTCGTTAAGACCAAAGGGGATACCTACGATTTGTGCCAAAGCACCGGCTTCGGAATGGCCCAAAATGATTACAATGCTTCCTACATGTCTTAGAGGGGAAATATTCATGGCCTCGAAATGTCGGGATAAGCGACAGACATGAGAATATTGGCTAAAAACTGCCAAATGCTTCCGTAGGAGTGGCACCGATTTTGCGCATTTAAATTATTATTGAGGCTTGCATCCTTTAATTAAGCATGACAGCTAGATAGGCATACCCGATTGGACCAAAGACCCTAAAAAATATCGCCTCGTTGGCCTATAGGAGCTTCCCGTTCAAGCTACAGAAGATATCGGCTTCGCTGAACAGGTCTTCCACACAGGGCTCCTAAGACCAAAGGGTATACCTACGATTTTGGGGCCCGGACACGGCTCGGAATGGCCCGTAAAATGATTACAATGCTCCTACATGTCTTAGAGGAAATATTATGGCCTCGAAAATGGCGGGGATAAGCGACAGACAGAGAGATTATTTGGGCTCCTAAAATGCCCAAATTGCTTCCGTAAAATCAGTGGCATCGATTTGCGCATAATTTATATATTGAGGTTGCAATTCCTAAATGAAGCATTGAAATGCTGAGATAGGCATACCGATTGGAGCATAAGACCCTAAAATATCGCCTCGTTGAGCCTATAGGAGCTTCCCGTCAGGCGTACAGAAGTATCGGCCTGAACAGGGCTTACACAGGCGCTCCTAAGACCAAAGGTATACCCTACGATTTTGGGCGGCCGAAAAGCACCGCTCGGAATGGCCCGAAAATGAATGTTACAATTGCTTCCTACATTGTCTTCAGAGAAATATTATTGGCCCGGAAATGGCGGAATAAGCGACAGAAGCGACAGACAGAGAGATATTGGCTAAAACTGCCAAATGCTTCCGGAGTGGCACCGATTTTACGCATTAAATTATATTGAGCTTCCAATCCTTATGAAGCAATGAGTAGCCGAGATAGACATACCGATTGGATCATAAGACCCTAAACTATTGCCTAGATGTGCCTACAGGAGATGCCCGTCAGGCATACAGAAGATATCGGCTCCGGAACAGGGCTTCACTCAGGGCTCTTAAGACCAAATGGGTATACCTACGATTTTGGGTCCCGGAAGCATCGGCTCGGAATGGCCGAAAAATGATTACAATGCTTCCTTTCCTTCCTACATGTCTTAGAGGAAATATTATGGCCTCGAAATGGCGTGACAAGCGACAGACAGAGAGATATTGGGCTAAAACTGCTAAATGCTTCCGCAGTAGCATCGATTTTGTGCATTAATTTGTATTGAGTTTGCAATCCTTAATTAAGCATTGAGCACCCGTCATAGGCATACCGATTCGACCACAAGACCCTAAACCATCACATAGATGAGCCTATAGGAGCTGCCCGTGAGCCGTACAGAGGATATTGACTCCGGAACAGGGCTCACTCAGTGCTCCTACTACCAAAGGGGTATACCTACGATTTTGGGGCCCGGAAGCACAGGCTCGGAATGCCCCGAAAATGACTACAATGCTTCGTATATGTCTTTGTCTTAGAGGAAATATTATGGCCTCAAAATGGCGTGATACGCGACGAACATAGAGATATAGGGCTAAAAGTGCCTAATGCTTCCGGAGTGGCACTTTTTTTGCGCATTAATTTATATTGAGTTTGCAATCCTTAATGAAGCAATAAGCAGCCGAGATAGGCATACCAATTTGACCGTTTAGGGTTTGGGGTTTAGGGTTTAGGGTTTAGGGTTTAGGGTTTAGGGTTTAGGGTTTAGGGTTTACGGTTTACGGTTTAGGGTTTAGGGTTTTAGGATTTTAGGGTTTAGGGTTTAGGGTTTAGGGTTTAGGGGTTTAGGGTTTAGGGGTTAGGGTTTAGGGTTTAGGGTTTAGGGTTTAGGGTTTGCTTCCTTACATGTCTTAGAGGAAAATATTATTGGCCTCGGAAATGGCAGTGATAAAGCGACAAATGGCGTGATAAGCGACAGACAGAGAGATATTGGGCTAAAACTGCCAAATGCTTCAGGAGTGGCACCGATTTTGCGCATTAAAATATATTGAGTTTGCAATCCTTAATGAAGAAATGAGTAGCCGAGATAGGGATACCGATTGGACCATAAGACCCTAAATTATCGCCTAGATGAGCCTATAGGAGCTCCCCAAGGCGTACAGAAGATATCGGCTCCTGAACAGGGCTTCACACAGGGCTCCTAAGACCAAAGGGGTATACCTACGATTTTGGGGCCCAGAAGCATCGGCTTAGAATTGCCTGAAAATGATTATAACGCTGCCTACATGTCTTAGATGAAATATTATGGCCACAAAATGGCATGATAAGCGGCAGACAGTGAGATATTGGGCTAAAACTGGTAAATGCTTCTAGAGTGGCACCGATTTTGCACATTAATCTATATTGAGTTTGCAATCCTTGATGAAGCAATGAACAGCCGAGATAGGCATACCGATTGGACAATAAGACCCTAAAATATTGCCTCGTTGCCTCGTTGAGTTTATAGGAGCTTCCCATCAGGCGTACAGAAGATATCGGATCCTGAACAGGGCTTCACACAGGGCTCCTAAGACCAAAGGGGTATACCTACGATTTTGGGGCCCGGAATCACCGGCTCGGAATCGCCCGAAAATGATTACAATGCTTCCTACATGTCTTAGAGGAAATATTATGGCCTCGAAATGGCGTGATAAGCGACAGACAGGGATAAGCGACAGACAGAGAGATATGCGCGCTTAAAAACTGCCAAATCGCTTTCCGGAGTGGCACAGATATTTGCGCATAATAAGCAAATAATTTTGAATAACAAACTTTTTTAATCTCAAAAACATTGTTTTAGAAAAATAAGAAATATTTCTACATAACTTCCAATCAATATTATGAACAAATTTGCTTGGTCCTACCAAAAGGACTCAAACCTGCAACCTTCGGCTCATAAGACCAACGCTCTAACCAATTGAGTTACGGGACCTCAAATATCGATAACATAATAAGTATCTGAAGATAAATAAGCAAATATCAAAAACATTTGCGGCTCGAAATGACCCGAAAATGATTACAATGCTTCCTATATGTCTTCGAGGAAATATTATGTTCCAGAGAGATATTGGGTTAAAACTGCCTAATGCTTCCGGAGTTGCACCGATTCTGCGCATTAATTTATATTGAGGTTGCAATCCTTAATGAAGCGTTGAACAGCTGAGATAGGCTTACAGATTGGACCATAAGACCTTAAAATATCACCTCGTTCAGCCTATATGAGCTACCCATCAGGCGTACAGAAGATATCGGCTCCGAAACAGGGCTTCACACAGGGCTCTTAAGATCAATGGGGTATACCTACGATTTTGGGGCCCGGAAGCACCGGCTCGGAATGGCTCAAAAATGATTACAATGCTTCCTACATGTCTTAACTACAATGCTTCCTACATGTCTTGGAGGACATATTATGGCCTTAAAATGGCATCGTAAGCGACAGACAGAGAGATATTGGGCTAAAACTATTGAATGCTTCCGGAGTGGCACCGATTTTGCGCATTAACTTATATGGCGTATGCAATTCTTAATGACGCAACAAGCAGTCGAGATAGGCATACCGATTGCTGCATAAGACCCTAAAATATAGCCTAGAAGAGCCTATATGAGCTGCCCATCTTTTACAAAAATGCATGAAAGGATTTTTTTTCATCTCAATTAGAGTTAATCGTATTATATGGAGCGCCTTTAAGTGACCTTATTTTTCGATTCTCGTAGATCTATTGATTTAGGGGTAAATACTGTGATAAATACAATCATGAAGACTTGGCAAGATAATCATGATATTACAACCTGGTTATATTTTATAGCTCGTCCATGCCACAAGTATGCACAAGCTTATTCACGGCGCGGTAAAGTATAGATACCCTATGATTTTACGCATTAATTTATATTGAGTTTGCAATCCTTAATGAAGCAATGAACAGCCGAGATAGGCATACCGATTGGACCAGAAGACCCTAAACTATCAACTAGATGAGCTTATAGGAGCTTCCCGTCAGGCGTACAGAAGATATCGACTTCGGAACAGCACTTCACACAAGGCTCCTAAGACCAAAGGGGTATACCTACAATTTTAGGGCCCGGAAGCACCGGCTCGGAATTGCCCGAAAATGAAGATAATGCTATCTACATGTCTTAGATGAAATATAAGGGACAGACAGAGAGATGTTGGGTTAAAACTGGCAAATGCTTTCGGAATGGCACCGATTTTGCGCATTAATTTATATTGAGTTGCAATCCTTAATGAAGCAATGAGCAGCCGAGATAGGCATACCGATTGGGACTCAACAAGCAGCCGAGATAGGCATACCGATTGGACCATAAGACCTTCAAATATCGCCTAGAAGAGCCTATACGAGCTGCCCATCTGGCGTAAAAAAGATATCGGCTCTGGAACAGGCCTTCACACAGGGCTCCTAAGACCAAAGGGGTATACCTACGATTTTGGGGCCTGGTAGCACCATCTCGGAATGGCCCGAAAAATGATTACAATGCTTCCTATATGTCTTAGAGGACATATTATGGCCTAAAAATGGCGTGGTAAGCGACAGACAGAGAGATATTATGCTAAAACTGCCAAATGCTTCCGTAGTGGCACGGATTTTGAGCATTAATTTATATGGCGTACGTTGACGGTTGCAATCCTAAATGAAGCATGTGAAATCCGAGATAAGGCATTACCGATTTGGATCATAAGACCCTAAAATATCGCCTCGTTGAGCCTATAGAGCTTCCCGTTCAGTCGTACAGAAAGATATCGGCTCCTGAACAGGGCTTCACACAGGGCTCCTAAACAAAAGGGGTATACATACGATTTTTGGGGCCCGGGAAGCACCGGCTCGGAATGGCCGGAAAATGATTACAATGCTCCTACATGGTTCTTAGCAGGAAATATTATGGCCTCGAAATGGCGTGCATAAGCGACAGACAGAAATATGGGCTAAAACTCCAAATGCTCCGGGAGTTGGCACGATTTGCGCATTAACTTTATATGAGGTTGCCAATCCTTAATATTTAAGCATTGAATATCCTTGAGATAGGCATACCGATTGGACCATAAGACCCTTAAAAATAATTTCGCCTCGTTGAGCCTATAGGAAGCTTTCCCGTCAGGCGTACAGCAAGATATGCGGCTCCTGAACAGGCTTAAACACAGGGCTCTTTAAGGCCCAAAAGGGGTTATACCTACGCATTTTGGGGCCCGAAAAGCACCGGCTTGGAATGGCCCGAAAATGATTTACAATGCTTCCTACATGTCTTAGAGGAAATATTCATGGCCTCGAAATGGCGGGAATAAGCGACAGACAGAGAAGAGATATTGTGCTTAAAAACTGCCAAATGCCTTCCGAGCTGGCACCAGATTTTGCCGCATTAATTATATTGAGGTGCAATCCTTAAAAATTAAGCATTGAACAGCTGAAGATAGGCATTACCGGATTGGACCATAAGACCCTCTAAAAATATCGCCTCGTTTCGACGGCTATAGGAGCTCCTTCCCGTCAGGCGTACAGAAGATATCGGCTCACTTGAAACAGGCTTAACACAGTAGCTTCCCAAGACCAAAGGAGCATACCTTACGATTTTGGGCCCGAAAGCACCGGCTCGGAAAATGGCCGGAAGAATGATTACAATGGATTCCTACATGTCTTAGAGGAAATATTATGGCTCGAAATGGCGGGAAAATAAGCGACAGACAGAGAAGATATTGGGCTAAAACTGCCAAAATGCTTCCGGTAAGTGGCACCGATTTGCCCATTAATTTATTATTGAGGTTGCAATCCTAAAATGAAGCATTGAAATGCCGAGAATAGGCATACCGATTGGGATCCATAAGACCCTAAAAATATCGCCTCGTTGAGCCTATAGGAGCTTCCCGTCAGGCGTACAGAATATATCGGCCTCCTGAACAGGGCTTCACACAGGGGCTCCTAAGACCCAAAGGGGTATACCTACGATTTGGGGCCCGGGAAGACAACCGGCTCGGATGGGCCCGAAAATGATTACAATGCTTCCTACATGTCTAGAGGAAATATTATGGCCTCGAAATGGCGTGATAAGCGACAGACAGAGAAATATTAGGCTAAAACTGCCAAATGCTTTCCGGAGTAGTGGCACCGATTTATGCGCATATTTATATTGAGGTTGCAATCCTAATTAAAGCATTGAACAGTGAGATAGGCATACCGATGGACCATAAGACCCTAAAAATATCGCTCGTTGAGCCTATAGAGCTTCCCGTCAAGGCGACAGAAGAATATCGGCTCCTGAACAGGGCTAAACACAGCGGCTCTTAAAGCGACCAAAGGGTATACCTACGATTTTGGGGCCGAAAGCACCGGCTTGGAATGGCCCGAAAAATGATTACAATGGGCTTCCTACATGTTGCCTTAGAAGGAAATATTATGGCCTCGAAATGGCGGCATAAAGCGACAGACAGAGAGATATTGCGGTAAAACTGCCAAATTGCTTCCGGAAGTGGCACCGATTTTGCGCATAATTCTATTGAGTTGCAATCCTAAATGAAAGTAATGAAGCATCTAACAGCCGAGATAGGCATACCGATTGGACCATAAGACCCTAAAATATTGACTCGTTGAGCCTATAGGAGCTGTCTGTCAGGCATACAAAAGATATCGGGTCCGGAACAGGGCTCCACACAGGGCTCCTAAGACCAAAGGGGTATACCTACGATTTTGGGGCCCAAAAGTACCAGCTCAGAATGACCCGAAAATGATTACAGTGCTTCCTATATGTCTTATGGGAAATATTATGGCCTCGAAATGGCGTGATAAGTGACAGACAGAGAGATATTGGACTAAAACTGCCAAATGCTTCTAGAGTGGCACCGATTTTGCACCGGATTTTGCGCATTAATTTATATTGAGTTTGCATCCTTTAATTGAAGCATCTAACAGCCGAGATAGGCATACCGATTGGACCATAAGACCTAAAATATTGGCCTCGTGAGCCCTATAGGAGCTGCCGTCAGGCGTACAGAAGATATCGGCTCCGGAACAGGGCTTCACACAGGGCTGGCTAAGACCAAAGAGGTAACCTACGATTTGGGTCCGAAGCACCGGCTCAGAAATTGCCCGAAAATGATTACAATGCTTCCTACATGTCTTTAGAGAAATATTATGGCCTTGAAATGGCGTGATAAGGGACAGAAAGAGAGATATTGGGCTAAAACTGCCAAAATGTTCCGGAGTGGCACCGATTTTTTGCGCATTAAATTTATATTGGATTTGCAATCCCTTAATAAAGCATCTACACCGAGATAGGCATACCGATTGGAACCATAAGACCCTAAAGTATCCCCCCAGATGAGCCTATAGAGCTCCCATCAGGCGTACAGAAAAAATATCGCTCTGAAACAGGGCTTCACACAGGGCCCTAGGATAAAAGGGGTATAAACTAAACGATTTTTGGGGCCCAGAAGCCCGGCTCGGAATAGCCCCAAAATGAATTACTAATCTATCTAAATTCTTAGAGGAAATATTATGGCCTCAAAAATGGCGTGATAAGCAACAAAACAGAGAGATATTGGGCTAAAACGCCAAATGCTTCCGGAGTGGCAACCGATTTTGCGCATTAAAATTTATATTGACTTTGCAATCCTTAATGAAGCATCTAAACAGCCGAGATAGGCATAAACCGATTGGACCATTAAGCCCTAAAGTATCCCCAGAATGAGGCCTAACAGGAGCTCCCCGTCAGGCGTACAGAAAACTATCGGTCCGGAACAGGGCTTCACACAGGGCTCCCCTAGGACCAAAGGGTATACCTACGATTTTGGGGCCCGAAAGCACCGGCTCGGAATGACCCAAAAATGATTACAATGCTTCCTACATGTCTTAGAGGAAATTAAATATGGCCTCTGAATGGCATGATAAGCGACTGAACAGAGGGATTTGGCTAAACTGCCAAACTGCTTCCAGAGTGGCAAACCGAATTTTGTGGCATTTAATTTATATTGAGTTTGCAAAACCTTAATGGAGAATCTGACAGACGAGATAAGGCATAAATACGATGGCCCATAAGACCTAAAGTAATCCCTAAGATCGGCCTATAGGAGCTCCCGTCAGGCGTACAATGCTTCCTACATGTCTTAGAGGGAGTATTATGGCTTCAAAAATGGAGTGGTAAGCGACAGACAGAAGAGATATTGGGCTAACTGCCAAATGCTTCCGGAGTGGGCAACGATTTTTTCGCATCAACTTGTATTTGAGTTTGCAATGCTTAATGAAACATCTTAAGCAGTCGAACGATAGGCATCCGATTGGACCATAAAAGACCCTAAAATATTGCCTGCGTAGAGCCTATAGGAGCTGTCTGTCAAGCGTACGGAAGAATCAGCTCCGGAATAGGGCTTCACACAAAGGCTCCTTGGACCAAAGGGGTATACCTTACGATTTTGTGGCTAGAAAGCACCTGCTCGGAAATTACCCGAAAATGATTACAATGCTGTCTAAACTGTCCCTAGAAGGAAATATTATGGCCTGAAATGGCGTGGATAAGCGACAGACAGAGAGTATTGGGCTGAAACTGCAATGCTAAACGAGAGGGCATCTGATTCATTGCCGCATTAAAACTCTTATATTGAAGTTTGCAATGCTATGACGCATCAACAGCCGAGATAGGCATATCGATTGGACCATAAGACCGAAGTATCCCCCAGGATGAGCATTATAGGAGGTCCCCAATCAGGCGTAAAGAAGATATCGGCTTCCGACAGCGGCTTCACAACCAACCACCCCATGGGACTCCTAAGAACCAGAAGGAAGTGCAGAGCTTAATAAAAACCTACGATTAATATGGCGAGCTCGACAGAAACTTACAAACCACGCCTCGGAAATGCCCAAAAATGATATCATAAACACACACATGCTATCTACCATAGTCTTAAGAGGAAATCCCTATCTCATGGCCTCAAAAATGGCAAAGAATTGAACAATAACCAGCACTCAACACAGAAAGAGAAAGAATATTGGGAGACACCTAACTCAAACAGCCAAATACCTCTTCGGAGTGGCACACCAGAGACTATTTGCGAATACATCTAAAAACAATCAATTATAACTTATTGAGTTCCTGCAACTCCTTAAACAACCTCCAGAAAACAGCCATCTAACAAGCCGAGATAGCATAACGCCAAGAGACTTGGACCATAAGACACCCTAAAATATGGACTCGTTGAGCCTATAGGAGCTCCCTGTCAGGCGTACAGAAAGATATCGGCTCCGGAACGAGGGACTCCACACAGGGCTGCCTACAGACCAAAGGAGTATACCTACGATTTTGGGGCCGAAAGCAACCGGCTCAGAATGACCCTGAAAATCGATTCAATGCTTCTTACATGTCTTATGGGAAAATATTATGGCCTCCAAATGGCAGAATAAGTGACAGACAGAGAGAGTATTGGACTAAAACTGCCAAATGCTTCCAGAGTGGCACCGATTTTGCGACATTCACTTTATATTGAGTTTGCAAATCCTTAAGAAGCATCTAACAGCCGAGATAGGCATACCGATTGACCATAAGAACCTAAAGTATCCCACCCAGATGAGCCTATAGGAGCTCCCCATTAGGCTGTCATAGAAGATATCGGCTCTGGAAAAGGGCCTTCACACCGGGCTCTAAGAAAAAGGGGTATACCTATGAATTTTAGGGGCCCACGAAAGAAGGATCGTGAATAGCCCAAAAATGATTACACATGCTATCTACATGTCTTAGAGGATGTTATTATGTCGCCTCAAAAATGGCGTGATAAGCGACAAAAAGAGAGACTATTTGGGCTAAAAATTGCCCAAATGCTTCTGAAGTGGCACGATTTTGCGATTAATTTATATTGAGTTTGCAATCCTTAATGAAGCATCTAACAGCCAAGATAAGGCATACCGATTGGACCATAACACCACTAAAGTATCACCCTAGATGAGCCTATAGGAGCTCCCGTCAGGCGTACAGAAGATTCACGAGCTCCGGAATCAGGGCTTCACTCTCCGAGCTCCTAAGAACAAAACGGGTTATACCTTCTATTATTGGGGGTCGAAAAGAATCGGCTCGGAATTGCCTGAAAATGATTACAATGCTACCATAACGATGTCTTATAGAGGAAATATTATGGCTTCAAAATGGTGTGATAAGCGATAGATAGAGAGATATTGGGCTAAAACTGCCAAATGCTTACGGAGTGGCAACCGATTTTGGGCGCCATTAATTTATATTGAGTTTTCAAATCCTTAATGAAGCATCTAACAGCCGAGATAGGCATAATTGGATTGGACGCATAAAGATCACCTAAAGTATCCCCCCAGATGACATATAGGAGTCCTATCAGGCGTAATGAAGGATATCGGCTCCGGAACAGGGCTTCAACACAGGGCTCCTAAAGACTAAAGGGGTATACCTACGATTTTGGGGCCCGGAAGCCCGACTCGAAATTTCCCAAAATGATTACAAATGCTGTCTTCATGTCATTAGAGGAAAGTATTATGAGCATCGAAATGGCCTGATAAGCGACAACAGAGAGATACTTAGGGCTACAACTGCCTAACTGCTTCCGGAGTGGCACCAGATTTTACCGCATTAATTTATTTGAGTTTGCAATCGCTTATGACAGCATCTAATTTCAGCCGAGATAGGCATATCAATTGACCAGATAAGACCCTAAAAGTATCTCCCCAGATGAGCAGTATAGGAGGTCCCCATCAGGCGAATGAAGATCAGACTCCGGACAGGGCTTCACAACAGAGGCCTAAGACCAAGGGGGTATAACCTACGATTTTTGGGGCCGGAAGCACCGACTCGGAATTGCCCCCAAAAATGATTATAATGCCTGTCTAGTTAGCATGTCTTAGAGGGAAATATTAATGGCCTCGAAATGGCGTGATAAAGGACAATAGAGAGTATTGGGCTAAAAAATGCCATGCTACTGGAGTGGCACTGATTTTGCGGCATAATTTAAATATTGAGTTTGCAATCCTTAACTGAAAGCATCTAACAGCCAGAGATAGGCATAATACCGATTGGACCATAAGACCCTAAAGTAATCCCTAATGAGCCTATCGGAGCTCCCCGTTAGGCATACAGAAGATATCGGCTTTGGAACGGGCTTCACACAGGGCTTCGTAAGACCAAAAAGGGGTATACTTACGATTTTGGGGCCCCGGAAGGATCGACTGGAAATGCCCAAAAAATGATTACAATGCTGTCTACATGTCTTAGAAGAAATATTATGGCCTCGAAATGGCGTGAATAAGTGACAGACAGAGACGATATTGGGCCTTAAAACTGCCTATGCTTTCCGGAGTGGAAACCGATTTTTGCGCATTAATTTAATATTGAGTTTGCAATCCTTAATGAAGCATCTAACAGCCGAGATAAGGCAATACCGATTGGACATAAGACCACTAAGTATCCCCCAGTTATGAGCCTATTAGGAGCTCCCCATGAGGCGTACAGAAGATATCGGCTCTGGAACAGGGCTTCACACAGGGCTCCTAGAACCAAAGGGGTCTAACTTACGATTTGGGGCTCGAAGCAACCGG
>NW_023591200.1:1509875-1530794 GCF_014843425.1 Jatropha curcas | reverse complement strand
AAGCCAGATGGAAGTTTGAAAGCGCCTTCTCTCAATAATCGGATCTCATCTTTTATATTTTTTTTCTTTTTTTTTTCTGGGCACTAATTTAGACCCTAGCTCCGTTAAACTTCAGGAAATAACATGGCTAACATAAACAGATGATACCTTACAGCCTTTAACATCGTGTCTGCTCAGGAAAAATGGGGAAGAGAAAAAGTAGGTAGGAAACAGTGGAAAATGAAATTAATTCATTTGCTGGTCGCTCCAGTGTTTTCACCAGATGTGAAGGATATGTGCAACTTTCTTTTTGTATTAATTGAGGGAAGAGTGTATTGTGGTTTTAATATGGTTTCGAGTATTGTAATTTACTGGCAGAGAGATGCTGCAAAGTGGGCAAACATAAATTACCATGGCGGTATCTATCTTTCTAATTTCTCCCCTTTTCGTGCCTTGCTTCTTATTTCTGAAGTGAGTTCTCTTAGAGGTCTTCCTTTCTTGCTATTATGGTCTGCGATCGATACGGCTCGGGTCTGTACTTTTCTTCTCCCTCAACCCAAAACACGCATAGCAGTTATGGTTCCTTAATTTTCAGTAATTTCCAAATTTAATCTCATCGTCTTTGGAGGTTTTCGGCTTACTTGTCCTATCTTTTGGTATATCTTAGTTGGTTGAGCGTTCGGTTATGAATCTATATGGTTTTTGTGCGGTATATTGGCTTAGGTGATATGTTTTCAGTATTAGTTCGACTATACATTATAGTGAATTATAGCTTTTTCATTTTATTTGTGCATTACCATCATTTTTGCTTTGATCACTTCAATCAATATAGGTGCAGATCCTGATTATAGATATTTGATCTTGAAACATGACTCACCTCTATATTGAGATGGGGAAGATTGGATTCTACCAACTTTAGCCCTAAACCTTGCAAGTGTATTCCTGACAAATGGATGTTATTTATGATTATCCGATATTGAAGATATTATTTAACATCATTCTCCTATTGGGTTATTTCGTGAATTCTTAGGTATATATAGGATTTGAGAGTTCTTTACATTGAGCTAATGCTTTATGTGCTTTCCACGTTTTCCTTCTATCTGTTAAGATATATTTAGCACCTGTTTCTTTGAGACGGGTCAGACATATGTCTTCTAGCGCTGTTAGAGCGTTGTGTGAGGCAGATCTATGTTTGAGACACACTGTGTTATCACTGTGCCAACGAGTCTTGAGGACTACTTAATGTGTGTGGGAAAGGTGAGATAATTTGTTTTTAGTCAATATATAAGACTTGTGATGCTTAAACTTTTATGTGGGGGAGAGAGTAAGTGGGTTTAGTTCGTAGGCCGCCGGTGCGATTCTTTATTAAAACATGGTATACTTCCGGACAAGCATTTTACTCTATGGCGTTTTTGTATTTATATGTTTGGGCCACCCTCAAATGTGTTTGCCTTATAAACTTTCAACGCCTCATGATGTTCATCGATTGGGCATCGAGGGGGAGGTGAATTATCCACATTGGTTTAGGATGAGGTGTTTAGTCAACATAATATAGACTTTGCCGCGATCCTCCTTTCCTTGAGCTAGCTTTTGGAGAGTGAGGTATCCCGTACATTTAGCTATTAGTTTGGATCCTAAGGCCTAAATAAGTTCAAATTACCTCGTATTTCATTTCAACTGGATTCTAAATTCTTACCTTCAATTATTCTTGGGTATCCCAAATTTAATAATAAGGTCGAGGCAACCTATGTGGTCAGGAGGTTCCGGATTCAATTATTCCTTAGTTCAGGGGCACGGATGTCTCCTTATTTGGTGACTTTTCAACTCGTTGGGCTTCTCGTCTAGATATCTAAGCCTCGGACAGTGGGAGGTGCGGCATGAGTTCAAGTTTCCTTTTCAAGGAAAATTAAGACTAACGGGCTACTTCATTTACTGTGTATGAGGTGGAAGGGTATTTTTCTAAACGGTTGGGGTCTAGTCAGTCGAATAATTGGTTATATCGCTTCAGTAATCTGGGTTTTCTTAAATGTAGAGGCGATTTAGTATATGAAAGTCGGCAACACCAATCTATTGTCACAATACCATTTAAAAAGTGGGGCGCAATTAAAGGTGCGAGAAACGATAGACTAGGCTAACATTTTGGGTGGTTTATTGTTACTAATCTTTATTTAGCTATTCGGTTCATAGTTCATAAAACTATGTCAACTTTCTATCAGGATGCTACTATATATTATCATATTTAGTTATCCTCGATAGCCCAAATTTTAAGTTATAATTTTTTTGTGGCGCATGGGCGATTTAAGTCTATAACCAAGTTGGTCTGTGGACATGCTAAGATGCATTTAATGAGAGTTATTGATTTCTGTTGTGAACTGTTGGCTTCATTGTTTTAGGCGGCATGTTTTTATTCTTTGGCGTTTTTTATTCATTTTTGTGTAATACTTGCAGTGAAACGGATTTCCATTTGACTGGTGTAAATCGTGGCTGCTTTTGGGTTCCCATGAAGGGCGAAGCCCATGGAAAGCTAGCATTATGATTGGTGATCCTGGTTTTGCAGCATTGTGCCGTCATACCCGATTGTCGTGGCCAAGTTGACATAGGTAAGGGATTCTACTTACTCACGTTCTTTCATCCTCCAAGTGGCTGTGTGATAATAACTTACATGCTGTGCAATCTATATTAGAACACTTTATGAAATTCTGTGCATCCTTGCCTTTAACTTTTCCGTGTTGAATTTTAATTATAAACTGCACTTTAGGTGGACTGCTTTGGCTATCAGTTTTAATCCTTTTCCATTACTATCTTCACATTACTATTGGTGTCTTTTTAATTTTCTCCACTGTTGTGTACCTTGCAGAGGAATAAACGGCCGACTGGATCATTTTTGAGGGTTTTTCTATGCTTTTGGTGAAGCGCTATTGACGTTCATTCACCTTATGCAGCTTGTCTTCAAATTCCTAGACCAGCATCTAAAGTGTGATTTTTCTTGCTGATATAAATTCTTATTTATCTGGTAATATGCTTGACTTTCTGACGGAAACCCTATCAATTCGTCAAGGTTACCGGGGCACACTTAGGCCTGATATGGCGAAGTTGTTGATTTCATTGTGGTAGAAGCATCTGTCTTTGTTATCTTCTAATCCTTTTTCTTTGGCTATGGCAAGGGATTCGGACTGCCCATGCAAGTTACTGCATACTGAAAGATGGACTGCATTACGTGGTAGTTCAACATCTTGGTGTTCTGCTTTGCCTTTTTTTTTGGGGTACTTTTGGAAGGCATGCATTATTGTTTTTAACGGCTTGGTCTGCCAAGGACGAAACTTTAAACCACGAGACTTATAGCATCACAGTGTCATGAATTGATGAAAACAGACAGTGTGTTGGTGAGTATTCACTAGTTATTGAAGTTGGGTTTCATGTTTGGCATAGCTGGTTTATTGTGTCTCATTCGTTTGTGGCCTGCTATTTTTGTGCGATGGTCGTGGTTCATATCATTTTGTCTTTGCATTTGATTAGATTCTATAGAGCATATAACAGCCTGGCTTAATATTGCTCCTATTCTGTTGTAATGGATGTTAGGGCTCTTGTATTTAGCGTTTTCAATTAAGGCGTTTTTTTTTGACCGTGGACTCCAGTTTCTGGTGGAAAGCAAAGTGAAAAATCTGATTTCTTTGCCAGTGGCTTTATCAGGTCCTTTTGGAGGGCCTATTTCTCTAGATGTGGATTGGTATCATTTCGAGCATTAGGGGTGTTCCGGGATGGTAGGTTATTGGCTTAAGTGTTTGAGTGTAGAGCGATATCCTTTTTGTAGCTGACGGGGAGCTCTTAGAGGTATTAGGCTGCTAGTGTTAGGGTTTATGGCTGGTTGTATCTCGGCCGTTTTGTTCTTAGGATTGCTATCATTTGGCACCTCCGATGATCCGGCAGCCATTTGGCAGTTTGCCCCTTTGTCTATGCTTATAACCACTTTTGACGGGCATCATTTTCAGCATGTAGCCATTGTCTCCTTTCCCGGCCTTCCGGCGCCTGTGCTCCGGGCCCCTCCGTAAGGTATACCCTTGGGTCTTTAACGGAGCCGTGTGGAGCCCTGGTTCCGGAGCCCCCGCTATCTTTTGTCCCCCTGACTGGGGACTCCTCACCAGGCTATTAGGTGATGTTTAGGGTCTTACTTGGTCCCATCGGTCTCCTCTCCACCGCCTTCTTAGAATGCTTCATCGACTTGACCACTCATATATTATGCGCACTCATGTGCACTCCGGCGCGGTTGGCAGTTTAGCCCCTTCTCTCTGTTTGTCGTTAATCACGGCCATTGCGGCCCTAATTTCTCTAGATGTCAGACGCCATTGCACTTTCGGTCACTTCTGACACCGTGCTTCCGGGCCCAACGTAGGTAATCCCATTGGTCCGGAGCCCTACCATTGTAGCCTGTTTCGTCGCGCTATCTTCTGTCGCCTTCAATGGGGGCTCCTTCGGCATTAGGTGTACTTTAGGGTCTTCTGTCCTCGGTATGCTCTTGGCTGTTCATGTGCTTCATTAGGCATTGCACTCCCATATACATTACTGCGCACATCGGTGCCCTCCGGAAGCATTTGGCAGTTTACCACATATCCCTCTGTTGTCGCTTATCACGCCATTTTGAGTGCCATATATTTCCTCTAGACATGTAGGAGCATTGTATCCACATTTTCGGGCAACTTCTGTCTGACCGTGCTTTCGGGCCACTCGTCGGTCATACCTTTGTCACATCGGACCCCTCTGTCAGCCCTGTTTCGGAGCCGCATATCTTGTACGGCCTTCATGGGCGAGCTCTATAGCTCTCGGTGACTAGGGTTTATGGTCTCCACTCGGTCATGCTTATTTCGCTGTTCTGATTGTCGGCTGACGCTCACTACGAGTGTGCATTGATACCTCATCTTGATCTTCATGGTTTATGCACTGCGTGATTTTGCTGGTCACTGAATTCACGATCGCGCTCGCGTCACTGCATCGGTGATAGGCTGCGGTGGCCCTAGTCGGCTGTGTGGGTGGGACGTGCCACGCCCACGCATATCTTGCGACTATGTTGCCTTACGGCCTGACGTATTTCCTGGTCTGTCACTTACTCGCCCATTCTTGAGCATAATTCCTTCTAGACTTAAGAGCTGGTAAATTTTCGGCATTCGGCCGGTGATTCCGCCCACTGTAGGTATACCGTTGTTCCTAGTTGGGGCTCTCGAGCAGGTTGGCAATGGCAGCCCGTTGTGAGGCGCGGTATGCGGTTGGCTTCTGTGGCTGTTGCATGACGCGCTTGAGATCTCAGATTCTCTCTTGTTCCTTGTTAGGGGCCTTTGGGAGCTCCTCATAGGCTGCATCTGAGGTTCATAGTTTCAGGGTTTAATGGTTCCACTCGGTCTGCGTTATGTTACCTTCTTCACGCTGGTGTTTCTCGTTTGTACTGGTTTACATCGGCGTTAATGTGTCAGCCGGGTGTTCATTCTCATATGTTGCACATGCGACGTGACTCGTGCCACTGCCGAGCTTTGCCGGTTTTGACTACTCTCTGTTCGTCATTATCACGCATTTCTGAAGGCCATATATTTCCTCTAGCACTTTAGGAGACTGTCTCCATTTGGGGCATTCCCCATGCCGTGCTTCGGCCCCCATCGTCGGTATAATTCCCTTTGGCCTTTGGACGCCTGTGTGAAGCCTGTTCCAGCCGATATCTCTGTACGCCTTGATGGGGGCTCCTAATTGGCTGATCTAGGGTTCGTTTAGGGTCTTTGTCCATGGTACTCCTACTCGCTGTTCATTGCTTCACATACGGATGCAACTCTATCTTATGGCTCGGTACACTCCGGAGCAATTCAGTTTTTGCCCACCTACTTCTGTCTGTCGCTTTATCACCGCTTTTCGAGGCCATATTCCTCTAGACATTGAGATTGTTATCATTTCGGACTTATTCGGCAGTGCTTCCGGGCCCCTTGTAGTTATATCTTGGTCTAGGGCCTGTGTGGCAGCCTCATTCCGGAAGCTGAAATATCTTCTGTACCCTCCCGGGAGCTTCCTATAGGCCCACCTAGGTGAGTTTAGGGGTTTAATGGTCCACACGGTCTCCTATGGCGTTCATTGCTTCATTAGTGATTGTCAACTCATATATTATGCGCATCCGTGTCTCCGGAGCATTTGGCAGTTTTAGCCCCATATCTCTCTGTCTGTCGTTTTCCGCATTTGAGGCATATTCCTCTACGACCATGTAAGGAGCTTGTAATATTTCGGGCCTTCCGGGCCAAATCGTGGTATACCCTTTGGTCTTACGAGCCTGTGTGCAGCCTGCTCCCGGAGCGATAATCTTCGTACCGCCTGACCGGGGAGCTTCAGCTCATCTACGTGATAGTTTCGGAATTTGGTCTCCATCCGTAAAAGGCCCCTAATCTCGGCTGTTCATGCTCAATTCAGGATTGGGAACTCAATAAAAAAATTATGAAGCAAAATCGGTGGCCACGTGAGCATTTGGCAAGTTTTAGCCAATATCTCTCCTGTCTGTCGTTAATTCACGCCATTTTGAGGGCCATAATATTTCGTCTAAGACATTAGGAAGCAATTTAATCAATTTATCGGTCATTTTCGAGCCGGTGCTTCCGGGCCAAAATCGTATGGTAATACTTCGGCCTTAGGAGCCTCTGTCGTGAGCCTGTTTTTCCGCAGGCCGATTATCTTCTGTACGCCTGATGGGGAGCTCCTATAGGCTCATTAGGTATAGTTTAGGGTCTTATGGGGTCAATCGGATGCCTATCTCGGTGTTCATATGCTTCATTAAGGATTGGAACTCATAAAAATTATGAGCAAATTCGGTGCCACTCCGGAAGCAATTTGGCAAGTTTTAGCCCAATATCTCTCTGTCTGTCGTTATCACCATTTTGAGGCATAATGATTCGTCTAAAGACGAGTAGGAAGCATAGTAATCATTTTTTTCAGGCAATTCGACCGTGTTTCGCCAAAAGTCGTAGTTATAACCCTTTGTTCTAGGAACCCTGTGTGAAGCCTAATTCCGGAGCGGATATCTTCTGTAGCCGATGGGGAGGCTTCCTATAGGCTCATCTAGGTGATAGTTTTTAGGGCTTTACGGTCCAATCGGTAGGCTATCCTCTGTGTTAGATGCTCATTAAGGATTGCAAACAAAGTATAATTCAATGCGTAAAATAGTGCCACCCGGAAGCAATTTGGCGGTTTTAGGCTAATATCCCTGTCGTCAATATAACGCATTCTGAGTGCCATATAAATTTCTCTAAGACATTGGAAAGCCATGTAATCATTTTGGGGCAATTCCGAGGACCGGTGCTTTCGGGGCCCCAAAATGTAGGTAAGTACCTTTGGCCTTTGGAGCCCTTGTGAAGCCCTGTTCCGGAGCCGAAATATCATCTGTACGCCTGTGGGGAGCTCCTAATAGGCTATCAAGTATAGTTAGGGTCTTATGTCCAATCGTGTGCCATTCGCTGTTATTGCTGTTCATTAGATTGCAAACTCATATGAATTATGCGCAAAATCGGTGCCGATTCCGGAAAGCATTTGCAGTTTTAAGCCCAATATTCTCTGTCTGTCGCTTATACGCCAATTTCAGGCCATAAATTTTCGTTATAGACATGTAGGAAGCAGTTGTATCACAATTTCGGTCAAATTCCGAGCCGGTGCTTCTGGCCAAAAATGACGTATACCCTTTGGCCTTAGGGGCCCTGCTGAAGCCTGTTTCCAGAGCCGATATTTTGTACGCCTGATGGGGAGCTCCTATAGGCTAATCTACGGTGATAGTTAGGGTCTTATGGTCCCAAATCGGTATGCTATTCGGCTGTAGAGTGCTCATTAAAGGATTGCAAATTCAATGATATTAATGCGTAAATCGGTGCACTTCCCGGAACGCGTTTGGCGGTTTGTGGCTAATATCTCTTGTCGGTCAATTTATCACTACCATTTGAGGCCATAATATTTCCTTAAGAACATTTAGGAAGCACTGAATCATTTTGGGCAATTTTCGAGTGGTGCTTCCGGGCCCCAAAATTCGTAGGTATACTTTGGCTTGGAGCCTTTGTGAAGCCTCTGTCGGAGCCGACATATCTGTACGCCTGATGCTGGAGCTCCTATATGGCTCATCTAGGGTAAAGTTTAGGGTTTATGGTCAGTCGGTACATGCCTAATTCGGTGTGATATGCCTTCAATAGGATGCAAACTCAATATGAATTAATGCGCAAACGTGCACTACGGAAGCAATTTGCATTTTTAGCCAATATTCTCTGTCTGTCCGTTATCATGCCATTTTGAGGCGCACATATTTGTCTAAGAATGTAGGGAAGCATTGTAATCTTTTTCGAGTCAATTCCGAGCCGGTGCATCCGGCCCCAAAATCGTAGGTAGACTTTGGCCTTAGAGCCCTGTGGATAGCCCTGTTAACGGAGCGGATTGATCTTTCTGTTACGCCTGATGGGAGCTCCTACTAGGCTCATCTAGGTAATAGTTTAGGTCTATGGTCCAATCGGTATGCTATTCTCGGCTGTTCATCGATCATTAGGAATGCAGAACTAAGTAAATATAGCGCGAAGATCGTTTCCACTTCCGGAAGGCATTTGGCGAGTTTTTTGACCCATATTCTCTCTGTCCTTCCGCTTATCAGATTTCTGAGGCATAATATTCGTCTAAGACATGTAGGAAGCATAGTAATCATTTTCCAGGCAATTCCGAGCCGGTGCTGTCGGGCCTCCAAATGTAGTTATACCCTTGGGTCTTAGAACCTTGTGAAGCTATTCACGGAGCGAATCTTCTATACCGTGGGGAGCCCTATAAGGCTCATCTGGTGATATTTTAGGGTCTTTATGGTCAATCGGTATGCTATGCTCAGCTGTTAGATGCTTCATTAAGGATTGCAGAATTCATATAAAATTAATTGCGTAAAATCGGTGCTGATCGGAAGCATTTGGCGGTTTTTAGGCAATATCTCTCTGTCGGTCAACTATCGATGCATTCTGAGGCCCATAATAAATTCTCTAAGAATTTAGGAAGCACTGTATCAATTTTGGGGCAATTCGGCGGTGCTTCGGGCCCCAAATCGTAGTAAACCCTTTGGCCTTCTGGAGCCTGTGTGAAGCCTGTTCCGGAGCCGATATCTTCGTAACGCCTGATGGGGGCTCCTATATGGCTCATCTAGGTAAATAGTTTAGGGTCTTATGGTCCAATCGTTATGCCTATCTTGGGCTGTTCATTGCTTCCATTAAGGATTGCAAAACTTAACTCAATTATGAATAATGCGCAAAATCAGGTGCCACTCCGAAAGCAATTTGGCGGTTTAGCTAATATCTTCTGTCGTCAATTATCAGCATCTGAGGCCCTAATTAATTCTCTAAGAATTTAGGAAGCATGTAATATTTTGGCGCAATTTCCTGAGCCGGTGCTCCGGCGCCAAAAATCGTAGGTATAAATCCTTTGCTTTGGAGCCCTTTGTGGAAGCCTGTTCAGTGAGCGATTCACTTGTACGCCTGATGGGAGCTCCTTATAGTCATCTAGGTAATTTAGGGTCTATGGTCCAATCGGTAATGCCTATTCGGTGTTAGAATGCTTCATGTAATGGATTGCAAATTCAATATAAATTAATGCGTAAAATCGTTGCCCCTCCGAAGCATTGGCGGTTTTAGGCTAATATCTTCTGTCCGTCCAAGTTATCACGCATCTGAGGCAAATATTCCTCTAAGAACATTTAGGAGCAACTGTAATCATTTTGGGCAATCTCGGTGGCGGTGCTGTCCGGGCCCAAAATGTAGGTATACCTTTGCTTTGAGCCTGTGTGAAAGCCCTGTTCCAAAGCCGAATCTTCTGTACGCCTGATGGGGAGCTCCTATAGCTTTTTGGAAAAAATCTTAGGGTTTAAAAGTTTAGGGTCTTAGATGGTCCAATCGGTTCCTATCTCGGCTCGTTAATTGCTTCATTAAGGATTGGCAAACCCAATAAATAATTATGCGCAAAATCGGCCATCCCGGAAGCATTTGGCAGTTTTAGGTAGCCCAATATCTCTCTGTCTGTCGCTTATCACGCAATTTTGAGGCCAATACTTTGCGTCTGAAGACAATGTAGGAAGCTAGTAATCCTTTTCAGGCATTCCCGAGCCGGTCCTTTTCGGCCGGGCTCAAGAAATCGTAGTTATACCTTTTGGTCTAGGAAACGTGGTGAAGCCCTCTTCCAGAGCGATATCGTTCTGTACGCCTGATGGGGAGCTCCTATAGGCTCATCTAGGTGACTAGTTTAGGTCTTATGGTCCAATCGGATGCCTATCTCGGCTGTTAGATGCTTCATTAAGGATTGCAATTCAATATAAAATTAATGCGTAAAATCGTTGCCATCCGGAAGCATTTGGCGGTGTTTTAGGCTAATATCTTCTCTGTCGGCTCAATTATCACTGCCATTCTGAGGGCCCAAATATTTCTAGAATTTAGAAGCATGTAATCATTTTGGGGCAATTCTGTGGCCGGTGCTCGGGCCCCAAAATCGTGGTATACCTTTGGCTTTGAGCCTGTGGAAGCCTGTTCCGAAGCGATTCTTGTAGCCTGATGGCGAGCTCTCTAAGCTGATCTAGGTAATATTAGGGTCTTCATGGTCATGCGGTAATGCCTCTCTCGCTGTTCAGTTGCTTCATTTAAGGATTTGCAAACTCAATATAAATTAATGCGCGCAAAATCGGTGCCACTTCAGAAGCATTTGGCAGTTTTTAGCCAATATCGCTCTTTCTGTCGCTTATCACCGCCTTTTTGAGGCCATAATATTTCGTCTAAGAATGTAGGAAAGCATGTATATCATTTTCGATTCAATTCCGAGCCGGTGCTTCGGGCCCAAAACGTAAGTATACCCTTTGGCCTTAGGAGCCCTAGGTGAAGCCCTGTTCCGGAGTGATATTTCTGTACGCTGTGGGGAGCTCTATAGCTCATCTAGGTGATAGATTTAGGGTCTATGGTCCAATGGTAGCCTATCTCGGCTGTTCATTGCTATTAAGGATTGCAAACTCAATATAATTAAATGCGCAAAATCGGTGCCACTTCCGGAAGCATTTGGCAGTTTAGGCCTCAATAATCTCTCTGTCGTCGCTTTATCATGCCATTTTGAGCCATAATATTTCGTCTAAAGGACACGTAGGAGCAAGTAATCATTTTCAGGCAATCCCGAGCCGGTGCTTTCGGGCCCAAAATCGTAGTTATACCCTTGGTCTTGAAAGAACCTGGTGAAGCCCTATTTCCGGACCGATATTTCTGTACGCCTATGGGGAAGCTCCTATAGTTTCATCTAGGTGATAGTTAGGGTTTCTCGCCAAATCGGTATGCCTATTCGCGTTAGATCTTCATTAAGGATTGCAAATTCAATATAAATTAATGCGTAAAATGCGGTGCCCTCCGGAAGCATTTGCGGTTTGAAGGCATATCTCTCTGTCGTCAACTATCATTGCATTCTGAGGCAAATATTTCGCTTAAGTACAAGTTAGGAGCACTGTATAATTCATTTGGGGCAATTCCGAGCAGTTGCTTCGGGCCAAATATCGTAGGTATCCCCTTGGCCTTTGGGAGCCGTTGAAAGCTGTTTCTCAGAGCTGATATCTTCTGTGCCTCATGGGGAGCCCTATAGGCCAATCTAGGTAATCAGTTTAGGGTCTTATGGTCCAAGTCGTATCCTATCCTGGCGTTCATTGCTTCATTAAGGATTGCAAACTCAATAAAATTAATGCGCAAAATCGGTGCAACTCGAAGCATTTGCAGTTTAGCCAATATCTTTCTGTCTGTCGCTTTTCACCATTTTGAGGCATAGATATTCGTCAAGACATGTAGGCAGCATTGTAATAATTTCGCTCAAATTCCGACCGGTGGCTGTCCGGGCCAAAAATCGTAGGTAGGACCCTTGGCCTTAGGAGCCCTGTGTGACAGCCTTGTTAACGGACCGATATCTTCTGTATAGGCCTGATGGGAGCTCTTAGCTCATCTAGGTGAAGTTTAGGGTCTTATGGTCAATCGGTATGCTTCGGCTGTTAGATGCTTCATTAAGGATGCAGAATTCAATATAAATTAATGCGTAAAATCGTTGCCACTGCTCGGAACTTACGTTTTAGGATAAATCTCTCTGTCCGGTCATTTATCACGCATTCTGAGGCATAAGATTTCCTCTAAGCATTTGGAAGCAATGTATATCATTTTGGGGCAACCGGCCGGTGTTCCGGGCCCAAAATCGTAGGTTACCTTGTGGCCTTTGGACCCTGTGTGAAATGCCTGTTCCGAAAGCCGATATTTCTGTACGCCTGATGGGGAGCTCCTCTAGGCCTCTCTAGGTAATAGTTTGGGGTCTATGGTCCAATCGGTATGCCTATCTCGGCTTTTCATTTGATTCATTAAGAGTTGCAAACTCATATAAATTATGCGACACGAAATCGGTGCCACTTCGAAGCAATTTGGCAGTTTTTAGCCAAATCTCTCTTTTTGCTAATTCACGCATTTTTTGAGCCAATAATTTGTCTAAGACATAGTAGGAAGCATTGTAATCATTTTCGATCAATTCGACCGGTGCTTCCGGCCAAATGTAGGTATATCCCTTTTGGCTAGGAGCTGTGTGAAGCCTTTCGGAGTGATATCTTCTGTAGCTGATGGGGAGCTCCTATAGGTCATCTAGGTGATAGTTTAGGGTCTTATGTCAAGTCGTACAATGCCTATCTCGCTGTTATTGCTATCATTAAGGATTGCAACTCAAATATAAATTAATGCGCAAAATCGGTGCACTCCCCGGAAGCATGTTGGTAGTTTTAGCCAATATCGCTCTCGTTGTCCGCTTATGCACGCAATTTTGGAGGCCATAATCATTCGTCTAGAATGTAGAGCATAGTTCATTTTCAGAATTCGGAGCCGGTGCTTCGGAGCCCCAAAACGTAGTTATAACATTTGGTCTTTAGGAAGCTGGTGAAGCCTATTCGGAGCCGCATATCTTCTGTACGCTGATGGGGGAGCTCCTATAGTCTCATCTAGGTGATAGTTTAGGGTATCGTCCAATCGGTATGCCTATTCGCTGTTTAGAGCTTCAATTAAGGATTGCAAATTAATTAAATTATGCGTAAATCGGTGCCACTCCGGAAGCATTGTCGGTTTGTAGGCAATATCTCTCTTCTGTCAACTATCATGCATTTCTGAGGCATAAATATTCTTAAGACATTAGGGAAGCACTGTAATCATTTTTGGGATTTCGAGCCGGTGCTTCGGGCCCAAATCGTAGGTATCTTTGGCCTTTGGGGCCTTGTGAAGCCCTGTTCCAAGAGCTGATATCTTTGTACGCTCTGGAGACTCCTATAGGCTATTAGGGTAATAGTTTTAGGGTCTTATGGTCCTAATTGTATGCCTATCCTGCTGTTATTGCTTCATTAAGGATTTGCAACCTCAATAAAAATTAATGCGCAAATCGGTGCCACTCCGGAAGCATTTGGCCAGTTTACCCTATTTCTGTCTGTCGCTTATACGCATTTTGAGGCCATAATATTCGTCAAGATATGTAGGACAGCATTGTAATCTTTCGATCAATTCCGAGCGGTGCTTCGGGGCCCAAAATCGTTAGTAGACCTTGGCTAGGAGCCTGTGTGAACCTGTGGAGCCGATATTTTGTACGCTGATGGGGAGTCCTATAGTCTCATTAAGTGTGTTTAGGGGTCTTATCGCCATGACCTATCTCGGCTGTTAGATGCTCATTAAGATTGCAATTAATATAATAATGCTAAAATCGGTGCCACTCCGGGAGCTTTGGGTCAGGTTTTAGCCAAATTCTCTCTGTCGTCAACTGTCATGCCATTCTGAGGCATAATATTCCTCTAAGAATTAGAGGCACTGTTAATCATTTTGGGGCTAATTTCGACCCGGTGCTTCCGGGCCCAAAATCGGTAGGTATACCCTTTGGCTTTGAGCCCTATGTGAAGGCCTGGTTCAAACTGATACTTTGTAACGCTCATGGAGAAGCTCCATACGCTCATCTAGGAATAGTTTTAGGGCTTATGTCAATCGTTATGCTTCCTGGCTGTTCATACTGCTTTATTAAGGTTGCAAAATCAATAAAAATTAATGCGCAAAATCGGTGCCATCTGGCGGAAGCATTTGGGCAGTTTTAGCCAATTCTCTCTGTCTGTCGCTTATCACCATTTTGAGGCCATAATATTCGTCTCAGACATGTAGGAAGATTGGTAATCATTTTCGAATCAATTCCGAGCCGGTGTTCGGCCCAAAATGTAGGTAGACCCTTTGGCTTAGGAGCCGTGTTGAGCCTTTCCGGAGCCGAATCTTCTGAAGCCTGATGGGGCTCCTATAGGCTCATCTAGGTGCATGTTAGGTCTACGGTTCCAATCGGTATGCATCCTCGGCTGTAGATGCCTGTCAATTAAGGATTGCAAATCAATTAATGTATGCGTTAAAATCGTTGGCAGTTTTAGCCCAATATCTCTCTGTCTATCGCTTAGCATGCCATTTTGAGGCCATAATATTTCCTCTAAGACATGTAGGAAGCATTGTAATCATTTTTGGGCCATTCCCAGTCGGTGCTTCTTAGCCCCAAAATCATAGGTATACTCCTTTGGTCTTAGGAGCCCTGTGTGAAGGCCTGTTCCGGAGCCGATATCTTCTTTACGCCTGATGAGCAGTCATACAGGCTCTTCTAGGCAATATTTTAATGTCTTATGGTCCAATTGGTTAGCCTATCTCGGCTGTTCGTTGAGTCATTAAGAATTGCATACGCCATATAAATTAATGCGCAAAAATCGGTGCCACTCCAGAAGCATTCAACAGTTTTAGCCCAATATCTCTCTGCTGTCGCTTACCACACCATTTTGAGGCCATAATATTTCCTCTAAAACATGTAAGAAGCATTCTAATCATTTTTGGGCCATTCCCAGTCGGTGCTTCTAGGCCCCAAAATCATAGGTATACCGCTTTGGTCTAAGGAGCCCTGTGTGAAGGCCTGTTCCAGAGCTGATATCTTTTCTACGCCTGACGGATAGCTCATATAGGCTCTTCTAGGCGATATTTTAACGTCTTATGGTCCAATCGGTTAGCCTATCTTCGCTGCTCGTTGAGTCATTAAGAATTGCATGTGCCATATAAATTAATGTGGAAAATCGATGCCACTCCAAAAGCATTTGGTAGTTTTAGCTCAATATCTCTCTTTCTGTCGCTTACCCCGCCATTTCAAGGCCATAATATTTCCTGTAAGATATGTAGGAAACATTGTAATCATTTTTGAGCCATTTCGAGCCGGTGCTTCGTAGGTATACCCCTTTGGTCTTAGGAGGCCTGTGTGAAGCCCTGTTGCGGAGTCGATATCTTCTGTACGCCTTACGCGGAGCTCCTATAGGCTCATCTGGGGGATATTTAGGGTCTTATGGTCCAATCGATATCCCTATCTCGGCTGTTAGATGCTTCATTAAGGATTACAAACTCAATATAAATTAATGCGCAAACTCGGTGCATTTGGGTTTTAGGGCCAATATCTCTCTGTCGTAAGCTATATTGTCATTCTTGAGGCATATTGTTTCCTCTAAGACATTTAGGAAGACTGTATAATTTTGGGGAATTTCGACGGGTTGTCGGCCCAAAAATGTAGGTATACCTTGGCTTGGGAAGCTGTGTGAAGCTGTTCCGGAGCGAATCTTCTTGGTACGCTGATTGGAGCTCCTATAGGTCATCTAGGTAATAGTTTAGGGTCGTTATGGTCAAGTTTATGGCTATTTGGCTGTTCAAATGTGCTTCATTAAGATTGCACAACTCAATATGAATTAATGCGCAAAATCGGTGCCACCCGGAAGCCATTTGGGCGGTTTTAGCAATATCTCCGTCGGTACTATCTCATCTAGGCATAATATCCTCAGAACATTAGGAAGCAACTGTAATCATTTTGGGGCAATTCCGAGTCGCGTGCTTCGGCCAAAATCGTAGGTTAACCTTTGCCCTCCAGAGCCGATATCTTCTGTACGCCTGATGGGGATCTCCTTTAGGCTCATCTGGGGGATACTTTAGGGTCTTATGGTCCAATCAGTATGCATATCTGGGCTGTTAGATGCTTCCTTAAGGATTACAAACTCAATATGAATTAATGCGCAAAATCGGTGTCACTCTGGAAGCATTTGGCAGTTTTAGCCCAATATCTCTCTTTTTATCGCTTATCATGCCATTTCGAGGCCATAATATTTCCTCTAAGACATGTAGGAAGCACTGTAATCATTTTTGGGCAATTTCGAGCCGGTGCTTTCGCAGGCCCCAAAATCGTAGGTATACCCCTTTAGTCTTAGGAGCCCTGTGTGAAGCCCCGTTCCGGAGCCGATATCTTCTGTACGCCTGACAGGGAGCTCCTATAGGCTCATTTATGGGGGATACTTTAGGGTCTTATGGTCCAATCGGTATGCCTATCTCGGCTGTTAGTTGCGTTTCATTAAGGTTGGCAAACTCAGATAAATTAATGCGCCAAATCGTGCCCCACTCCGGAAGCAATTTGGGCAATTTTAGGCCCAATATCCTCTGTCTTGTCGCTTATCACGCCATTTTGAGGCCGATTAATATTTCCTCTAAGACATGTAGGAACCTTGTAATATTATTCGGGCAATTCGAAGCCCGTGCTTTTCGGGCCCCAAAATCGTAGGTATACCCCTTTTGGTCTTAGGAGCCCTGTGTGAAACCCTATTCCGAAGCTGATATCTTCTGTACGCTGATGGGGAGCTCCTATAGGCTCATCTGATACTTTAGGTCTATATGGTCCATCGGGTATGCCTTATCTCGGCTGATTAGTTGGTTCATTAAGGATTGGCCAAACCTCAATTATAAAATTAATGCGCAAAATCGGTGCCACTCGGAAGCAATTTGGCAAGTTTAGGCCAATATCTCTCTGTCTGTCGCTTTATCAGGCCCATTTTGATGCCATAATATTATTCATCTACGACATGTAAGGAAGCATTGATAAATCATTTTTGAAATTTCGAGCCGGAGCTTATCGGGCCCCAAAATTCATAGTATACCCCTTTGTTGTCTTAGGAACCTGTTGTGAAGCCCCGTTCCGGAGCCGATATCTTCTCTTACGCCTGACAGGAGCTCCTATAGGCTCATCTGGGATACTTTTAGGTTCTTATGGTCCAATCGGTTGCCTATTCTCGGGCTGTTAGTTGGTTCATAAGGATGGCAAACTCAATATAAATTTTAATGCGCAAAATCGGTGCCACTCCGAAGCATTTGGCAGTTTTAGGCCAATATCTCTCTGTCTGTCACTTATCACAGCCATTTGAAGGCATCTATTTCCTTCTAAGACATGTAGGAACCATTGAATCATTTTCGGGCAATTTTTTGAGCCGGCTTGCTTTCGGGCCCCAAAATCGTAGGTATTACCCTTGGTCTTAGGAGCCCTGTGTGAAGCCTATTTTCCGGAGCTGATATCTTCTGTACGCCTGATGGGGAGCTCTACTAGGCTTCATCTGGGGATACTTTAGCGTCGTTAATTGGTCCAATCGCGTATGCCGTATTTTCTCGGCTGTTAGTTGGTTCATTAAGGGATGGCAAAACTCAATATAAATTATGCCGCAAAAATCGGTGCCACTCCGGAAGCATTTCGCCAGTTTCTAGGCAATATCTCTCTGTCTGTCGCTTATCACGCCATTTTGAGGCCATAAATATTTCCCCTAATACATGTTAGGAACCATTGTAATCATTTTCGGGCAATTTTCGAGCCGTGCTTTCGGGCCCCAAAATCGTTGTATACCCTTTGGTCTTAAGAGCCTTTGTGAAGCCCTTTCTCCGGAGCCGATATCTTTCTGTACGCCTGGACAGGGAGCTCCTATAGGCTCATCTAGGGATACTTTAGGGTCTTTATGGTCCAATCTGTATGCCTATCCTCGGCTGTTAGCATGGTTGGATTAAGGATTGCCAAAAACTCAATATAAATTAATGCGCAAAATTCGTGCCACTTCCGGAAGCATTTGGCAGTTTTTAGGCAATATCTCTCTGTCTGTCGCTTTTATCACGCCATTTTGAGGCCATAATATTTCCTCTAAGACATGTAAGAAGGCATTGTACTCACCCCCCCCCCCCCATTTTTTTGGAAATTTCAAGCCGGGGGGATGCTTTCGGGCCCCAAAATCATAGGTATACCCCCTTTGGTCTTAGGAGGACTGTGTGAAGCCCCGTTCCGAGCCGATATCTTCTCTACGCCTGACAGGGGAGCTTCTAATAGGTCATCTGGGGATACTTTGGGTCTTAATGGTCCAATCGGTATGCCTATCTCGGCTGTTTAGTTGTTCATTAAGGATGGCAAACTCAATATAAATTTAATGCGCAAAATCGGTTGCCACTTCCGAAAGCATTGCAGTTTTAGGCCAATATCTCTCTGTCTGTCGCTTATCACGCCATTTTGAGGCCATAATATTTCCTCTAAGACATGTAGGAACCATTGTAATTCATTTTCGGGCAATTTCGAGCCGTGCTTGTCGGCCCCAAAATCGTTAGGTATACCCCTTTGGTCTTTAGAGAGCCCTGTGTGAAGCGCCTATTCCGGAGCTGCATATCTTCTGACGCCGGATGGGGAGGCTTCCCTATAGCTCATCTGCGGATTACTTAAGTGTTCTTAATGGTCCAATCGGGTATGCCTATTCTCGGCTGTTAGTTGGTTCATTAAGGATGGCCAAACTCCCAATATAAATTAATGCGCAAAATTCGGTGGCCCACTTCCGGAAGCATTTGGCAGTTTAGGGCCAATATCTCTCTGTCGTTGTCGCTTATCAGGCCATTTGAGGCCATTATATTTCCTCTAAGACATGTAAGAAGCATTTGTAATCTTTTTGGGAAATTTCGCAGGCGTGCTTCGGGCCCCCAAAAATCATAGGTATACCCCCTTTGGTCTTAGGAGACCTGTGTGCAAGCCCCGTTTCCGGAGCCGATATCTTTCTCTACGCCTGAACAGGCGAGCTCCTATAGGCTCATCTGGGGATACTTTAGGCGATCTTATGGGTCAATCGGTATGGCCTATCTCGGACTGATTAGTTGGTTCATTAAGGATGCGCTAAACTCAATTATAAATTAATTTGCGCAAAATCGTGCCCTCCGGAAGCATTTTGGCAGTTTAGGCCAATATCTCTCTTCTGTACGGCTTTATCACGACCATTTGAGGGCCATAATATTTCTCTAAGACATGTTAGAACCATTGTAATCATGTTTCGGGCAATTTTCAGCCGGTGGCCTTTCGGGCCCCCAAAATCAGTAGGTATACCCTTTGGTCTTTAGGGAGCCCTGTTGTTGAAGCCCATATTCCGGAGCTGATATCTTTCTGTACGCCTGTGGGGAGCGGTCCTATAGGCTCAATTCTGGGTACTTAGGGTTATATGGGTCCAATCGGTATTGCCTATCTCGCTGTTAGTTGGTTCTTAAGGATTGGGCAAACTCAATATTAAATTAATGCCGCAAAATCGGTGCCACTTCCGGAAGCATTCGCATTTAGGCCAATATTCTCTCTGTCTGTCGCTTATTCACGCATTTTGAGGCCATAATATTGTCTCTAAGACATGTAGGAACCATTGTAATTCATTTTCGGGCAATTTTCGAGCCGGTGCTTTCGGCCCCAAAATCGTTGTATACCCCTTTTGGTCTTTAGAGCCTGTTGTGAAGCCTTCTCCGGAGCGATATCTTCTGTACGCCTACAGGAGCTCCTATAGCTTCATCTTAGGGGATACTTTAGGTCTTATGGTCCAATCTGTATGCCTATCTCGGCCTGTTAGATGGTGATAAGGATTGCAAACTTCAATATAATTAATGCGCAAATTCGGTGCCACTCCGGAAGCATTTGCCAGTTTTAGGCCAAATATCTCTCTGTCTTGCTCGCTTATCACGCCATTTTTGAGGCCATAATATTCCTCTAGAACATGTAAGAACGCATTGTAATCATTTTTGGGGAAATTTCGAGCCGGTGCTTTCGGGCCCCAAAATTCATTAGGTATACCCTTTGGGGTCTTAGGCAGACCTGTGTAGAAGCCCCGTTTCCGGAGCCGATTCTTCTCTACGCCTTGACAGGGAGCTCCTATAGGCTCATCTGGGGGATACTTTGGGGTCTTATGGTCCAATCGGATATGCCTATCTCGGCTGTTAGTTGGTTCATAAGGATTGGGCAATACTCATATAAATTAATGGCGCAAAATCCGGTGCCACTTCCGAAGCATTTGGCAGTTTAGGCCAATATCTTCTCTGTCTGCTCGCTTATTCACGCCATTTTGAGGCCAAATATTTCCTCTAAGAATGTAGGAACCATTGTAATCATTTTCGGGCATTTCGAGCCGGTTGCTTTTCGGCCCCAAAAATCGTAGGTATTACCCCTTTGGTCATTAGGACCCGGTGAAAGCCCTATTCCGGAGCTGATATCTTCTGTACGCCTGATGGGGAGCTTCCTATAGGCTTCATCTGGGATCACTTTAGGGGTCTTAGGTCAATCGGTATTGCCTATCTCGGCTGTTAGTTGCGTTCATTAAGGATGGCAAACTCATATAAATTAATGCGCCAAAATCGTAGCCAGTCCGGGAAGCATTTGGCAGTTTAGGCCAAATATCTTCTCGTCTGTCGCTTATCAGGCCATTTTTTCGAGGGCCATAATCATTTCCTCTAAGACATGTTAAAGAAGCCATTGTAATCATTTGGGAAATTTCGAAGCCGGTTGCTTTCGGGCCCCAAAATCATAGCTATACCCCTTTGGTCTTAGGAACCTGATGTGAAGCCCGTTCCGGAGCCGATATCCTTCTCTACGCCTGACAGGGAGCTCCTATAGGCTCATCTGGGGATACTTTAGGGTCTTATGGTCCAATCGGTATGCTATCTCGGCTGTTAGTTGGTTCATTAAGGATGCAAACTCATATAAATTAATGCGCAAAAAATCCGGTGCCACTCCGGAAGGCATTTGGCAGTT
>NW_023591200.1:1498342-1509375 GCF_014843425.1 Jatropha curcas | reverse complement strand
AAACCAGAGAAGAGATGCCTCCGAATTTTTTGGGGCGCATTAAATCTTATTATTGGAGTTTGGCAATCCCTTAAATGAAAGCCATCTTAACAGCCCGAGATAGGCATAAGCCAGACTTGCACCAATAAGACCCTAAACGTAATCCCCTAGATGAGCCCTATAGCCGGAGCTCACTGTCAGGCGTATCCACAGAAGAATACTCGGCTTCCGGAACAGGGCTTTCCGCAAGGGGCTTCCTAAAGACCGAAGGGGGTATACCGTATTCTGTATTTTTGGGGCCCGAAAGCACCCGGGTCGGAATTGCCCGAAAATGATCTACAACCTGGTTCCGTACAATGTCTTAGAGGAAAATCATTATACCCGCCTTGAACATGGCGCCTGATACCAGTGAAAATCAACAGAGAGATATTGGGCCTAAAAACTTCGCCAATGCTTCTGGTAGTGGCACGATTTTGCCGCTACTATTCTATATCTGAACGTGTTGGCATCCTTAAATGAAGCATCCTAAACAGCCGAGATACGGCATAACCGATTGGACCATAAGACCTAAGAGTAATCCCTAGACCGAGCCTATAAGGAGCTCCCTATCAGGCGTACAGAAGACTATCGGCTACGGAACATGGGCTTCGCACAGGGCTCCTACTGACCGAAGGGGTATACCTACGATTTTGGGGCCGAAACACCGGCTCGAAAACTCGCCCCGAAAATGATTACAATGGTCCTAACATGTTTAGAGGATATTATGGCCTCAAAATGGCAATGATACAACGACAGAACAACAGCAAGACTATTTGGCTGAAACTGCCAAAAACTAATTCCCAAGAGCTCGCACCGATTTTTTGCGCGCATTAATTTATTTGACGTCTTGCAATCCTTAATAATGAAAGCCTCTAACAGCCGGAGATACGGCCATACCCGATTCGGACCATAAAGACCCTAAAGTATCCCCCCAGCATTTGCCTATAGGGGCTCCCCATCAGGCGTAACCAGAACGATATCGGCTCCGGAACCACGGGCTTCGTCACAAGGGCTCCCCTAAACCAAACGGGGTATACCTACGATTTTGCGGGCCCAAAGCAACCTGGTTAGAAAATGCCCGAATCGCACTTACAATGGTTCCTAACATGTCATTAGAGGAAATTATTATGCGCCTCAAAATGGCATGAATAAGCGACAGACCAGAGACCATATTGGGCTAAAAACTGTCCAAATACTTTTCGGAGTGGCAGACCGATTTTCGCATTAACCGAGTTTGCGCATTAATTTATATTGAGTTTGTAATCCTTAATGAAGCATCTAACAGCCGAGATAGGGATATCGATTGGACCATAAGACCCTAAATATCCCCCAGATGAGCCTATAGGAGCTCCGCGTAAGGCGTACAGAAGATATCGACTCCGCAACAGGGCTTCACACAGGCCTCCTAAGACCAAAGGGGTATACCTACGATTTTGGGCCCGAAAGCAACGGCTCAAAATTGCACAAAAATGATTACAATGATTCCTACATGTCTTAGACGAAATATTATGCCTCAAAATGGCGTGATAATCGACAGACAGAGAGAACAGAGAGATCTATTGGGCTAAAACTGCATGCTTTCCGGGCAGTTGGCATACGATCTTTTTCTTCAATTAATTTCATATTGAAGTTTGCAACTCCTTAATGAACGCACTCTACACCAGCCGAGATAGGCATACCCGATTGGGACCATAAAGACGCCTAAAGTCATCCCTAGACGCAGCCTATAGGAGCTCCCTGTCAGGCCATATCAGAAGCATTATCGGCTCCGGAACACGGGCTTCGCACAGGGCTCCTAAGACGCGAAGCGGGCTATACCCTACGATTTTGGGGGCCCAGAAAGCACCGGCCTCAGAATCTGCCCGCAAATGACCTTACAATGGCTTCCTCACATGTCCTAGCAGGAAAATATTATGCCCTTGAAATGGGCGTGATAAAAGTGAAATCACAGAGCCAGATATTGGCTTTAAAACTGCCCAATTGCTCTCTGGAGTGGCACCGCATTTTGCGCATCTAATTTATATTAGAGTTGCAATCCCTTAAATGAAAGCACTAACAGCCGACGATAGGCATAACCGATTGGACCATAAGTACCCCTAAAGTACCCCTAGTGAGGCCTATAGCGAAGCTCCCTGTCAGGGCGTACAGCAACGATATCCGGCTCCCGGAACAGGGCTTCGCCACAGGGCTCCTAAAGCACCGGGGGTATCACCTACGATTTTGGGGGGCCCGACAAGCACGGCATCGGCAATTGCCCGAAAATGATTACACATGGTCCTACCATGTCTTAGACGGAAATATTCATAGCCTTGAAATGGGCGTGATAACAGTGAATCACAAGAGAGATATTGGCTAAAACTGCCAAATGCTTCTGGAGTGGCAACCCGATTTTGGCGTATTAATTTAATATTGAGTTTGCAATCCTTAATCGAAGCCATCTAACACCGAGATAGGCATACGCGATTCGACCAATAGAGAAACCCTTAAGTAATCCCCTAGACCGAGCCTATAGGAGCTCCCTGTCCAAGGCGTACAGAAGATATCCGGCTCCGGAACACGGGCTTCGCAACCAGGGCTCCTATGACCGAAGGGGTATACCTACGATTTTGGGGCCGAAAGCACCCGGCTTCGAAAACTGCCCGGAAAAATGATTACAATGGTTCCCTAAATGTCTTCAGAGGAAATATTATGGCCTCAAAAATGGCATGAATACGACAGACAAAGAGATACTTGGGCTGAAAAACTGCAAATAATTCAGAGTCCGCACCGATTTTTGCGCATCTAATTTATACTTCGAGCTTTCTGCAATCCTCTAATTGAAGCATCCTAACAGCCGACGATCAGGCATATCCGATTTGACCATAAGACCCTAAAGTATCCCCCCAGATTTGCGCTATACGGGGCTCTCCCCATCAAGGCGTCACAGAAACATATCGCTCCGTAGAACAGGCTTCGTACCAGGCGCTCCTAAAGAACCCGGGAAGGGGTATACCCTAAACATTTTGGGGCCGAACAGCACCGGCTCGGCAATTGCCCTGAAAGTCATTCCAATCGCGTTCCACAAATGCCCTTAGAGGAAATATTATGGCCTTGAAATGGCGTGATAAGTGAATCAACAGAGAGATCATTGGGCTAAAACTGCCAAATGCTTCTGGACGTGGCACCTGATTTTGCGCATTAATTTATATTGAGTTTGCAATCCTTAAGAAGCATCCAACAGCCGAGCATAGGCATACCGATTGTTTACCAATCAAGACCCTAAAAGTATCCCCCTAGATGACCTAATAGGAGATCCCTGTCAAGGCCGTACAGAAGCATATCGGCGCTTCCGCGGAAACAAGGGCCTTCCGCACACGGGGGGCTTTCCGCTAAGACCGAAGCCGTGGTATACCTACTGATTTTGGGGCCCGCAAAGCACCGTGCTCGGATTGCCCGCAAAATAGATTACAATCGGTTCCTACATGTTTAGAGGAAATATTATGGGCCTTGAGAATCGGCGTGATAAGCTGATCACAGAAGAGATATTCGGGCTAAAACTGCCAATTGCCTTCTGGAGTGGGCACCGATCGTTGCGGCATACTAATTTATATTGAGTTTGCCAATCCTTAATGAGGCATCTAACAGCCGAGATAGGCAATACCGATTGGACCATAAGAACCCTATAAGTATCCCCTAGAACGAGCCTATAGGAGCATCCCTGTCCAGCATACATAGAAGATATCGGCTCCGGAACAGGGTTATCGCCAACAGGGCTGCCTAAGAAACCGAAAGGGGTAACCTATACGATTTTGGGGCCCGAAAAGCACCGGCTCACGAACTTGCCCCGAAAATGATACCAAGTGGTTCCTACATGTCGCTACGACGGAAATATTATGGCCTTGAAATGGCGCTGATAAGTGCAAATCACAGAGCGAGATATTGGGCTGAAACTGCCAAATGCTTCTGGAGTGGCACCGATTTTTGCCCGGCATTATTTATACTTGAGTTTGCAATCTTTCATAAGAGAGATAACAGCCGAGATTAGGGCCATACCCGACCTTGGACCATAAGACCTCTAAAGCTTATCCCCTACGAGCGAGGCCTATAGGAGCTCCCCTGTCAAGGCATACAAGAAGATATCGGCTCCGGAACAGGGATTCGCACAGGGCCTCCTAACGAACCGATGCCGAAGGGGTATAGCTACTATTTTGGCGGCCCGGAAAGCACTCGGCCTCGGAACTTGCCGAAAATGATTACAATGGTTGCAAGCACCGGCTCGAAATGGCTCAAAAATGATTACAATGTTTCCTACATATCTTACAGGAAATATTATGGCCTTGAAATGGCGGGGTAAGCGACAGAAAGAGAGATATTGAGCTAAAACTACCAAATGCTTTTGGAGTGGCATCGATTTTCCACATTAATTTATATGGCACATGCAATTCTTAATGACTCAACGAGCAGCGAAGATAGGCTAACCGATTGGACCATAAGACGTTAAAATATCGCCTAGAAGAGCCTATATGAGCTATCCGTCAGGCGTAGAAAAGATATCAGCTCTGGAACAGGCCTTCACACAGGGCTCCTTAGACCAAAGCGGTATACCTATGATTTTGGGGCCTAGAAGCACCGACTGGGAATGGCCCAAAAATGATTAGAATGCTTCTTACATGTTTTAGAGGAAATATTATGGCCTCAAAATGGTGTGGTAAGCGACAGCAGAGAGATATTGGGCTAAAACTGTTGAATGCTTCTGGAGTGGCACCGATTTTTGCGCATTAATTTATATGGCGTATGCAATTCTTAATGACTCAACGAACAGCCGAGATAGGCTAACCAATTGGACCATAAGACATTAAAATATTGCCTAGAAGAGCCTGTATGACTGCTCATCAGGCGTAAAGAAGATATCGGCTCCGGAACAGGCCTTCACACAGGGCTCCTAAGACCAAAGGAGTATACCTATGATTTTGGGGCTAAGAAGCACCGACTGGGAATGGCCCAAAAATGATTACAATGCTTCCTACATGTCTTAGAGGAAATATTATGGCCTCAAAATGGCATGCTAAGCGATAGACAGAGAGATATTGGGCTAAAACTGCCAAATCACACCGAGAAGATATTGGCGCCTAAACCAACTGCCAAAATGCTTCTGGAGTGGCACTGATCTTTGCGGCATTAATTTATATTGAGTTTCTGCAATCCTTAATGAACGCATCTAAGCAGCCGAGATAGGCATAACCGATGGGACCATAAGACCCAAAGTATCCGCGCTAGATGAGCGGCCTATACGGAAGGATCCCTGTCAGCCGTACAGAAGATAACCGCTTTCCGGAACACGGGGCTCTCGGCACAGGGGCTCCTAAGACCGAAGGGTATACCTACGATTTTTGGCGGCCCGAACAGGCAACCGGCTCGGCAATTGCCGAAAATGATTAGCCAACATGGTTACCTACATGGTCTTTAAGAGGAAAATATTACATGAGCCTTGAAATCGGCCGTGATTAACTGACATCACAGAGAGAATATTCGGGCTAAAACTGCCAAACTGCTTCCTGGAGTGGCACCCGATTCTTTGCGCATTAATTTATATTGAGTTTTGCAAATCTTAATGAAGCATCTAACAGCCGAGAATAGGCATAACCGATTGGACCATAAGACCCTAAAGTATCCCCCTAGACGAGCCTATAGGAAGCTCCCTGTCAGGCATACAGAAGATTCGCTCCGGCAACAGGGTTCGCACAGGGCTCCTACAGACCGAGAGGGCGGTATACCTACATAGCGATTTTGGGGGCCCGAAAAGCACCGGCATCAAGAATTGCCCGAAAATGATTAACAATGGTTCCTACAATGTCCTACGAGAAATAATTTCATGGCCTTGCAAATGGCGTGCGATAAGTGAATCAACAGAGAGACTATTGGGTCTGAAACTGCAAATGCTTTCTGGAGTGGCCAGATTTTTGCGCATTAATTTATATTGCGAGTTTGCAAACTCCCTTAATGCAACGCATCTACAGCCCAGAGATCACGGCATACCGATTGCGAACCATAAGACCCTAACAGTATCCCCTAAGATGAGCCTATAGGAGCTCCCTGTCAGGCATACAGAAGATATCGGCTCCGGAACAGGGCTTCACACAGGGCTCCTAAGACTAAAGGGGTATACTTACGATTTTGGGGCCCAGAAGGACCGACTCGGAAATGCCCAAAAATGATTACAATGCTGTCTACATGTCTTAAAGGAAATATTATGGCCTCGAAATGGCGTGATAAGACCACAGGGGTATACCTACGATTTTGGTGCCCAAAAGCACCGGCTCGAATTTTCCAAAAATTGATTACAATGATTCCTACATGTCCTAGAGGAAATATTATGGCCTCCAAATGGCGTGATAAGTGACAGACAGAGAGATATTGTGCTAAAACTGCCAAATGCTTAACCATAAGACCTCAAGTATCCCCTAGATGAGCCTATAGGAGCATCCGCTGTCAGGCCGTACAGAAGATACTCGGCTCCGGACAGGGCCTTCGCATACAGGGCTCCTAAGACCGAAGGGGTAATACCCTTACGATTTTTGGGGCCCGAAAAGCACCCGGCTCGGAAATTGCCAGGCAAAAATGATTACACATGGTTCCTACAGCTTACGAGGAAACTATTATGGCGGCTTGAAACTGGCGTGATAAGTGAACTCACACGACGAAGATATTGGGCCTAAAAACTGCCAAATGCTTTGAGTGGCCACCGATTTTGCGCATTAATTTATATTGAAGTTTTGCAAATCCTTAAATGCAAGCATCTAACAGCCGATTAATGAAGCATCTAACAGCCGAAATAGGCATACTGATTGGACCATAAGACCCTAAAGTATCCCCTAGATGAGCCTATAGGAACTCCCTATCAGGCGTGCAGAAGATATCGGCTCTGGAACAGGGCTTCACACAGGGCTCCTAAGACCAAAGGGGTATACCTATGATTTTGGGGAGCGAAAGCACCGGCTTGGAATTGCCCGAAAATGATTACAATGGTTCCTACATGTCTTAGAGGAAATATTATGACCTTTAATTGGCGTGATAAGTGAATCACAGAGAGATATTGGGCTAAAACTTCCAAATGCTTCCGGAGTGGCACCGATTTTGCGCATTAATTTATATTGAGTTTAATGAAGCCATCTAACGCCGAGATAGCATACGATTGACCATTAAGACCCTAAAGTATCCCCTAGTGAGGCTCTATAGGACTTCCCTGTCAGGCGTTACAAGAAGATATCGGCTCCGGGAACAGGGCTTCGACAGGGCTCCTAAGACCGAAGGGGTTTATACTACGATTTGGGGCCCGAATTGCACCGGCTCGAAATGCCGTAAAATTGATTACAATGGTTCCTACATGTCTTAGAGGGAAATATTATGGCCTCAAAATGGGCATGGATAAGCGACAGACAGAGGAGAATGCTAAACTGCCAAATGCTTTCGGAGTCGCACCGATTTGCCACATTAATTTATATTGACTTTGGGCAATCCTTAATGAAGCATCTAACAGCCGAGATAGGCATAACCGATTGGACCATAAGGACCCTAAAGTATCCCCTAGATGAGCCTATTAGGAGCTTTCCAATTCAAGAGTAACAGAAGATGATCAGCTTCTGGAACAGGGCTTCACACAGGGCTCCTAAGACCAATGGGGAGTATACCTACGATTTTGGGGCCGAAAGCACCGGCTCGAAAATACCCGAAAATGATTTTACATGTTGCCTACATGTCTTTAGAGGAAAATATTATTGGCCTCAAATTGGCATGATAAGCGACAGACAGAGAGATATGGGTAAAATTGCCAAATTACTCCGGAAGTGGCACCGAATTTTCGCATTAATTTATATTGAGTTATGCAATCCTTAATGAAGCATCCTAACAGCCGAGATAGGCATAACCGATTGGACCATAAGACCCTAAGTATCCCCTAGATTGAGCCAATTAGGAGCTCCTGTCAGGCGTACAGAAGATATCGGCTCCGGTAAAGAGGGCTTCGCACAGGTCTCCTAAGGACCAAAGGGGTATACCTTCGATTTGGGGTCCGAAACGACCGGCTCGCGAATTGGCCTGAAAATGATTACAATTGGTTCCTACATGTTTTAGAGTAAATTATTATTGGCCGTTTGAAATGGCGTGATAGCGACAGGACAGAGAGATTTGGGCTTAAAACTGCCAAATGCTTCCGGAGTGCGCACCGATTTTGCGGCATTTAATTTATATTGAGTTGTAATCTTTAAGAAGCATTCTAACAGCCGAGGATAGGCATACCGATTGGATACCATTAAAGCCCCTAAAGTATCCCCTAGATGACCTAATTAGGGAAAGCTCCCAACAGCGTACAGAAAGTATCATTCCGGAAATAGGCTTCACACAGGGGCTCTTTAAGACCAAAGGTGTATACCTCGATTTTGGGGCCCGAAAGCACCCGGCTTGGAATCCTGAAAATGATTACAATGGTTCCTACATTCTTAGAGGAAATATTATGCTTGTGAAATGGCGTGATGTTAAGCGAATCACAGAGAATATTGGGCTTAAAACTGCCAAATGCTTCCGGAGTGGCACCGATTTTGCGCATTAATTTATATTTAGTTTGCCAATCCTCAATGGAAGCAATCTAACAGCCGAGATAGGGCATACCGATTGGACCATAAGACCCTTAAAGTATCCCCTAGATGAGCCTATTAGGGAGCTCGCCAATCAGGGCGTACAGAAGATATCAGCTTGGAACAGGGCTTCCCACATGGCTCATTTAGACCAAAGGGGTATACCTACGATTTTGGCAGGGCCCGAAAGCACCGGCTCGAAAAATGCCCGAGAAAATGATTACCATGTTCCGACAGTCTTTTAGAGGAAAAATTATGGCGTCAAAATGGATGATAAGCGACAGACAGAGAGATATTTGGGCGAAAACTGCCAAATGCTCCGGAGTCGCACCACAATTTTGCGCATTTATATATTGAGTTTTGAAATCCTAATTGAAGCATCTTAACAGCCGAGATAGGGCAATACCGATTTGGACCATGAGACCCTAAAGTTATCCCCTAGATGAGCCTAATAGGAGCTCCCTGTCAGGCGTACAGAAGATATCGGCTCCGGAACAGGGCTTCGCCAGGCTGTCCTAAGACCGAAGGGGTATACCCTACGATTTTGGGGCCCGAAAGCACCGGCTCGGAATTGCCCGAAAATGATATAATGTGCCTACATGTCTTAAAGAGGGAAATATTATGGCCTCAAAATGCCATGATTAAGCGACAGACAGAAAGAGATATTTGGGTTAAACTGCCAAATGCTTTCGGAAGTGGCACCGAATTTTCGCAAATTAATTTATATGAGTTGCAATCCTTAATGAAGCATCTACACCGAGATAGGCATACCGATTGGACCATAAGACCATAAAAGTATCCCTAGATTGAAGCTTATAGGAGCTCCCTGTCAGGCGTTACAGGAAGATATCAGCTCCGAACAGGGCTTCGCAACAGGGCTCCTAAGACCAAAAGGGTATACCTACGATTTTGGGTCCCGAAATGCACCGGTTTAGAAAATTGCCCGAAAATGATACAATGTTTCCTACAGGTCTTAGAGGAAATATTATGGCCTAAAATGGCATGAGATAAGCGACAGACAGAGACCATATTGGCTAAAACTTGTCAAATTACTTCCGGAGTGGCACCGAATTTTCGCGATTATTTATTGAGTTTGCGAATCCTTAATGAAGCATCTAACAGCCGAGTAGCATACCAATTGGACCATAAGACCGCTAAAGTATCCCCTAGAATGAGCTATAGGAGCTCCCTGTCAGGCGTACAGAATATCAGCTCCCGGAACAGGGCTTCGCACAGGCTCCTAAGACCAAAAGGGGTTTATTATACCTACGATTGGGCCCGAAAAGCACCGGCTCGAAAATGCCCGGAAAATGATTACAATTGTTCCCTACATGTCTGAGAGGAAATTTATTATGGCCTCAAAATGGCATTGATAAGCGACGACAAGAGATATTGGGCCTAAAAACTGCCAAATGGCTTTCCGAGTGGCACATTTTTCGCATTAATATATTTGAGTTGCAATTCCATTAATGAAGCATCTAACAGCCGAATAGGCATACCGATGGACCATAAAGACCCTAAAGTATCCCCTAGACGAGGCCTATAGGAGCTCCTGTCAGGCAGTACAGAAGATTATCGGCTTCCGGAACAGGGCTTCGCAAGGGCTCCTAAGACCGAATGGGTATACCTACGATTTTGGGGCCGAAAGGCACCGGCTTCAGAAGTTGCCCGAAAAATGATTACATGGTTCCTACATGTCCTTAGAGGGAAATATTATGGGGCCTTGAAATGCGCTGATAAATGTGAAATCACAGAGAGATAATTGGGGCTAAAACTGCCAAAATGCTTCTGGAAGTGCACCGAATTTGCGCAACGCAATTTTAATTTTATATTGAGTTTGCAAATCCTTAATGAAGCATCTAACAAGCCGAGATAGGCATACCGATGGACCATAAACCCTAAAGTATCCCCTAGATGAGCTATAGGGAGCTTCCCCTGTCAGTCGTACAGAATATCGGGCTCCGGAACAGGGCCTTCGCACAGGGCTCCTTAAGACCGAAGGGGTATACTACGATTTTGGGCCCGAAAGCACCGCGGCTCGGAATTGCCCGAAATGATTACAAGTTCCTACCATGTCTTAGAGAATTATTATAGCCTTGAAATTGGCGTTGGGAAATAGAGTAGAATCACAGAGAGATATTGGGCTAAAACTGCCAAATGCTTCTGGAAGTGGCACCGATTTTGCGTTACTAATTTATATTGAGTTGCAATCCTTTAATTGAAGCATTCTAACAGGCGAGATAGGCATACCGATTGGGACCATAAGAACCCTGAAAGTATCCCTAGACGAGCCTATAGGAGCTCCCTATCAGGCGTACACGAAGATATCGGCTCCGGGAAACAGGGGCTTCGCACAGGGCTCTATGGACCGAAGGGGTATACCTTACGATTCGGGATCTTCTCTCT
>NW_023591200.1:1481808-1497842 GCF_014843425.1 Jatropha curcas | reverse complement strand
CTTCCGGAAGTGGCACCGATTTTGCGCATTAATTATACTTGATTTGGCAAATCCTTAAATGAAGCAGATGAACAGTCCGAGATAGGCATCCGATTGACCATAAGACACTAAACCTATCACCTAGATGAGCCTATAGGAGTCCCCAATTCAGGCGTAAGAAAGATATTCAATCCGGAACAGGGCTTCACACAGGGCTCTAAGGCAAAAGGTATACCTACGATATGGGGCCGAGCACCGGCTCGGAATTGACCGAAAATTATTACATTCTTCAGATGTACTTAGCACGAAATGATTATCGCCTCAATGGCACGGTAATTGACAGATAAGAGATATTGGGCTCAAATCGGCCAAATGCTTTCGGAGTGGGCACTGATTTGCGCATTAATTTATATGAGTTTGCAATACTTAATGAAGCAATGAACAGCCGAAGATAGGCATACCGATTGGGCCATAAGACCCTTAAATATCACCTAGATGAGCCTATAGGAGCTCCCCTTCAGGCGTACAGAGATATCGGCCCGGAACAGGCTTCACACAGGGCTCTAAGACCAATGGGGTATATCTACGATTTGGGGCCCGGAAGCACCGGCTCGTAATTGCCCGAAAATTATTACAATGTTTCCTACATGTCTTAGACGAAAATTAATAGCCTCGAAATGGCGTGTAAGCGACAGACAGAGAGATGTTGGCTAAAAAACTTCCAAAATGCTTCCGGAGTGGCACCGATTTTGTGCATTACATTTTATTATTGAGTATTGCAATCCTTAATGGAAGCAATGGAACAGTCGAATAGGCATGGCGATTGGACCATAAGACACTAAACTATCACCTAGATTGAGCCTTAGGAGCTGCCATCAGGCCGTACAGAAGATTATCGGCTCCGGAACAGGGCTTCACACCAGGGCTTCCTTAAGGCCAAAGGGATATACCTACGAATTTTGGGGCCGGGACTTGCACCGGCTCGAATTGCCGGAAAATGATTACAATGTTTCCTTACATGTTCTTAGATGAATATTATGGGCCTCGAAATGGAAGTTGCATAAGCGACAGACAGAGAGATAATGGGCTAAACTTTCCATGCTTTCGGAGTCGCACCGATATTGCGCATAATTTGTATTGAGTATGCAATCCTTAATGAAAGCAAATGAAACAGCCGAGATAGCATACCGATTATGAAGCAATGAATAGCTGAGATAGGCATAACCGTTTGACCATAAGACCCTAAACTATCACCTAGATGAGGCCTATAGAGCTCCCCATCAGGCGTACAGAAGATATCGGTCCAGGAACAGGGTTTCACACAGGGCTCCTAAGACCAAAGGGGTATACCTACGATTTTGGGGCCCGGAAGCACCGGCTCGGACTTACCGAAATTGATTGCAATGCTCCTACATGTCTTAGACGAAATATATAGCCTCAAAAGGCGCGATAACGACAGATAGAGAGATATTAGGCTAAACCGCCAATACTTCTGGAGTGGCCACCGATTTTGCGCATTTAATTTATACTTGAGTTTGCAATCCCTTGATGAAAGCATCTAACAGCCGAGGATAGGCATACCGATTGGACCATAAGACCCTAAACTATCACTAGATGAAGCCTATAGGAGCTCCCATCGCGTAAAAGATATAACGGCACGGAACAGGGCTTCACACAGAGGCTCCTAAGGCCAAAGGTAACCTACGATTTGGGCCAAGAAGCACCGGCTCGGAATTGCCCCGAAAATGATTACAATGTTTCCTACATGTCTAGACGGAAATATTATAGCCTCGAAATGGCCGTGGATAAGCGACAGACAGAGAGATTTATTGGGCTAAAACTCCAAATGCTTCCGGATTCGCACCGATTTTACGCATTAATTTATATCTGAGTTTGCAATCCTTAATGAAGCAATGAACAGCGGGATAGGTCATACCGATTAATGAACAATGAATAGCCGAGATAGGCATACCAGATTTGGACCATAAGACCACTAAAACTATCACCTAGATTGAGGCCTATAGGAGCTCCCCACAGAGCGTACAAGATATCGGCTCCAGAAACAGGGCTTTCATACAGAGGCTCCTAACCAATGGGTATACCTACGATTTTGGGGCCGAACACCGCCAATTGACCCGAAATAATATTAATGTTCCTACAGTCTTAGCGAATATTATCGCCTCAAAATGGCGCGATAAGTGACAGATTAGAGAATATGGGCTAAACCGCAAATGCTTCCGAGTGGCCACCGATTTTGCGCATTAATTTATATTGAGTTTGCAATCCTTAATGAAAGCAATTGAAACAGGTCGAGATTAGGCATGCCGATTGGACCATAAGACACTAAACTATTCCACCTAGTGAGCCTATAGGGAGCTGGCCATCAGGCGTACAGAAGAATCGGCTACCGGAACAGGGCTTTCACACAGGGCTCCTTAAGGCCAAAGGGTATTACCTACGATTTTGGGGCCCGGATGCACCGGCTCGGATTGACAAATATTACAATTGCTTCCTACATGTCTTAGACGGAAATATTATCGCCTCAAAATGGCGCGATTAAGTGACAAGAATAGAGAGATATTGGGCTAAACCGCCAATGCTTCCGGAGTGGCACCGATTTTGCCGCATTCAAATTTATATTGAGTTTGCCATCCTTAACTGAAGCATCTTAGCAGCGAGATAGGCATACCGATTGGGACATAAGAAAACTAAACTATCACCTAGATGAGCCTATAGGAGCTCCCCATCAGGCGTACAGAAGATATCGGCTCCGGAACAGGGCTTCACACAGGGTTCCTAGCCCAAAGGGGTATACCTATGGTTTTGGGCCCCGGAAGCACCGGCTCGGAATTGCCCGAAAGAGTACAATGTTTCCTACATGTCTTTAGATGAAATATTGGGCCTCGCAATGGGAGTGATAAGCGACAGACAGAGAGATATTTGGGCTAAAACTTCCAAATGGCTTTCCGAGTCGCACCGATTTTGCTGCATTAATTTATATTGAGTATGCAATCCTTAATGAAGCAATGACAGCCGAGATAGCCATAAACGATTAATGAAGCAATGAATAGCCGCAGATAGCATTACCGATTTGACCATTAAGACACTTAAACTTCACCTAGATGAAGCCTATAGGAGCTCCCCATCAGGCGTACAGAAGATATCGCTCCAGAACAGGGCTTCACACAGGGCCTCCTAAAGACCAATGGTATTACCTACGATTTTGGGGGCCCGAAGCACCGGCTCGGAATTGACCGAAAATGATTTATAATGCTTTCCTACATGTCTTAGGACGAAATATTATCGCCTCAAAATGGCGCGATAAGTGACAGATAGAGAGATATTGGCCTAAAACCGGCCAAATGCTTCCGGAGTTGGCACCGATTTTGCGCATATTTATATTGAGTTTGCAATCCTTAATGAAGCAATAACAGTCGAGATAGGGCAACCGATTTGGACCATAGACACAAAACTATTCACCTAGATGAGCCTATAGGAGCTCCCCATCAGGCTATCAGAAGATATCGGCTCCGGAACATGGGCTTCACACAGGCTCCTAAGCCCAAAGGGTATACCTACTGTTTTGGGGCCCGGAAGCACAGGCTCGGAAAATTGCCCGAAAATACAATGTTTCCCTACATGTCTTAGACGAAATATTATGGGCTCGAAATGGCTTGATAAGCGACAGACAGGAAGAGATATTTGGGCTAAAACTTCCAATGCTTCCGGATTCGCACCGATTTTGCGCATTTAATTTATATTGAGTTAGCAATCCTTAATGAGCAAATTGAACAGCCGAGATAGGCGTACCGATTAATGAAGCAATGGGAATAGCCGAGATAGGGCATTACCATGACCATAAACACTAAAAACTTCACCTAGATGAGCCTATAGGAGCTCCCCATTCAGCGTACAGAAGATATCAGCTCCAGAACCAGGGCTTACACACAGGGCTCTAAGACCAATGGGGTATACCATACGATTTGGGGCCGAAGCACCGGCTCGTACTGACAAAACGGAAAATGATGCAATGCTTCCTACCATGTCTTAGACGAAATATATAGCCTCAAAATGGCGCGATAAGCGACAGATAGAGACGATATTAGGCTAAAAGCGCCAAAATACTCTGGAAGTGCCACCGATTTTGCGCATTTAATTTATATTGAGTTTGCAATCCTTGATGAAGCATCTAACAGCCGAGATAGGCATACGATTGGACCCATAAGACCCTAACTATCACCTAGATGGGAGCCTATAGGAGCTCCCCATCGGCGTACAGAAGAATATCGCACCGAAACAGGCTTTCACACAGGGCTCCTAAGGCCAAGGGTATACCTACGATTTTGGGGCCCGAAGCACCGGCTCGGAATTGCCCCGAAAATGATTACATGTTTCCTACATGTCTTTAGCGAATATATATAGCTCGAAATGGCGTGATAAGGCGACAGACAGAGGAGATATTGGGCTAAAACCTTCCAAATGCTTCCGGATTCGCACCGATTTTACGCATTAATTTATATTGAGTTTTTGCAATCCTAATGAAGCCAATGACAAGACCGGGATAGCATACCGATTAATTGAAGCAATGAATAGCCCGAGATAGGCATACACGAGTTTGACCATAAGACACTAAACTATCACCTAGATACGGAGCCTATAGGCTCCCCATCAGGCGCTACAGAAGATATTCGCCCAGAACAGGGCTTCATACAGGGCTCCCTAAAGACCAATGGGGTATACCTACGATTTTGGGGCCCGGAAGCATCCGGCTCGGAATTACCGAAAATCGATTATAATGCTTTCCTACATGGTTCTTAGACGAAATATTATCCCTCAAAATGGCGCGGATAAGTGGACAGATAGAGATTATATTGGGCTAAAACCGCCAAATGCTTCCGGAGTCGGCACCGATTTTGCCGCATTAATTATATGAGTTTGCAATCCTTAATGAAGCAATGAACAGTCGAGATAGGGCATTGCCGATGGACCATAAGACACTAAACTATACCTAGATAGCCTAAGGAGCTGCCATCAGGCGTAACAGAAGATATCGGCTCCGTGAACAGCGGCTCACACAGGGCTCCCTAAGGCCAAAGGGTATACCTACGATTTTTGGGGCCCGGATGCACCGGGCTCGGAAATTTGACCGAAAATGATTACAATGCTTCCTACATGTCTAACGAAATATTATCGCCTCAAAATGGCGCCGATAAGTTGACAGATAGAGGATATTGGGCTAAAACCGCCAAAGCTTCCGGAAGTTGGCACGATTTTGCGCATTAATTTTATAATTGAGTTTGCAATCCTTAATGAAGCATCTAGCAAGCCGAGATAGGCAACCGATTGGACCATTTAAGACCCTAAAATTATCCACCTAGATGAGCCTATAGGAGCTCCCCATCAGGACGTACAGAAGATATCGGCTCCGGAACAGGGCTTCACACAGCGGTTCCTAAGCCCAAAGGGGTTATACCTAATGGCTTTTGGGGCCCGGAATGGCCACCGGCTCGGAATTGCCCGAAAATTGATTACAATGGTTTTCTACATGTCTTTAGAATGGAAATATTATGCCTCGAAAATGGATGTGATAAGCGACAGACAGAAGAGATATTGGCTAAAAACTTCAAATGCTTTCGGAGTCGCAACCGATTATTGCGCATTAATTTATATTGAAGTATGCAATCCTTAATGAGCAATTGAACAGCCGAGATAGGCATACCGATTAATGAAGCAATGGAAATAGCCGAGATAGAGCACTAACCGATTTGACATAGGACCACTAAAACTATCACCTTAGAATGAGCCTATTAGGAGCTCCCATCAGGCGTACAGAAGATATCGGCTCCAAACAGGGCTTCACACAGGGCTCCTAAGACCAATGGGGTAACTACGATTTGGGGCCCGGGAAGCACCGGCTCGGAATTGACCGAAAAATTGATTATAATGTTTCCTACATGTCTTAGTACGAAATATTATCGCCATCAAAAATGGCGCGATAAGTGACAGATAGCAGAGATATTGAGCAAAACCGCCAAATTGCTCCGGAGTGGCCCGATTTTGCGCCCATTAATTTATATTGAGTTTGCAATCCTTAATGAAGCAATGAACAGTCGGAGATAGGCCATACCGACTTGGACCATAAGGACACTAAACTATCACCTAGATGAGCCTATAGAGCTCCCCAATCAGGCGTACAGAAGATATCGGACCTCCGGAACAGGGCTTCACACAGGGCTCCTAAGCCCAAAGGGTATACCTACTGTTTTGGGGCCCGGAAGCAACAGGCCAAATTGCCCGAAAAAATGATATACAATGTTTCCTACATGTCTTAGACGAAATATTATGGCCTCGAAATGGCGTGATAAGCGACAGACAGAGAGATTTGGGCTAAAACCCAAATGCTTCCGATTCGCACCGATTTTGCGCATTAATTTATATGAGTTTTGCAATCCTTAATGAAGCAATGAACAGGCCGAGATAGGCGTACCGATTAATGAAGCCAATGAATAAGCCGAGATAGGCATACCGATTATGACCATAAGGACATAAACTATCAACTAGATGAAAGCCTATAGGAGCTCCCCATCAGGCGTACAGAGATATCAGCCAGAACAGGGCTTCACACAGGGCTCCTTAAGACCAATGGGGTATACCTACGTTTTGGGGCCCGGAAGACCGGCTCGCGAATTGACCGAAAATGATTATAATGCTTTTTTCCCCTACATGTCTTAGACGAAATAATTTATCGCCTCAAAATTTGGCGCGATAAGTGACAGATAGAGAGATATTGGGAACTAAACCGTCAAATGCTTCCGGATGGCACCGATTGGCACCGATTTTGCGCATTAATATATATTTAGTTTGCAATCCTTAATGAAGCATCTAACAGCCGAGATAGGCATACCGATTGGACCATAAGACCCAAAGTATCCCCTAGAATAGCCTATAGGAGCTCTCCATCAGGCGTACAGAAGATATCGGCTCCGGAACAGGGCTTCACATAGGGCCCCTAAGACCAAAGGGGTATTCCTACGATTTTGGGGCCCGAAAGCACCAGCTCGGAATTACCCGAAAATGATTAGAATGCTTCCTACATGTCTTAGAGGAAATATTATGGCCTCCAAATGGCGTGGTAAGCGACGACAGACAGAGAGATATTAGGCTAAAACTGCCAAATGGTTCCCGAGTGGCACCGATTTTGCGCATTAATTTATATTGAGTTGCAATCCTTAATGAAGCAATGAGCAGCCGAGATAGGCATACCGATTTGACCATAAGACCCTAAACAATCGGCTAGATGAGCCTATAGGAGCTGCCCGGCAGGCGTACGGAAGATATCCGCTCCGGAACAGGGCTTCGCACAGGGCTCCTAAGACCAAAAGGGGTATCCATATGATTTTGGGGCCCGGAAGCTCTGGCTTGGAATGGCCCGAAAATGATTACAATGCTTCCTACATGTGTTAGAGGAAATTTTATGGCCTCGAAATCGCACAACAAGCGACAGACAGAGATATATTGGGCTAAAATTGCCAAATGTTGCCGGAGTGGCACCGATTTTGGGCATTAATTTATATTGAGTTTGCAATCCTTGATGAGGCAATGAGCAGCTGAGATAGGCATACCGATTGGACCATAAGACCCTAAACTATCGCCTAGATGAGCCTATAGGAGCTGCCCGTCAGGCGTACCTCCGTCCAGCGTACAGAAGATATTAAGCTCACCGTAACGGGGCTTCACACAGGGCTCCTAAGAACCAAAAGGGGTATACGCTACGATTTTGGGGGCCCAAAAAAGCACCGGCTAGGAATTGCAAAAAATTAATAAAATGATTCCTAAATGTCTTAGGGGAAATATTATGGCCCAAAAAATGCTTGATAAGGCGACAGAAGAGAGATATTGGTTCTAAAACTGCCAAATGCTTCCGGAGTGGCCACCGATTTTGCGCATTATTTTATATTTAAGTTTTGCAATCCTTAATGGAAGCATCAAACAGCCGAGATAAAGGCATACCGATTGGACCCATAAGACCCTAAAAGTATCTCCATATGAGCCAATAGGAGCTCCATCAGGCGTAACAAAGATTATTAGCTCCGTAAGAGGCTTCCACTCAGGGCTCCTAATACCAAAGGGGTATACCTACTGATTTTGGGGGCCCCAAAGAACGGGCTCGAAATTGCACAAAAATTGATTACAATGCCTTCCTACATGTTCTTAGGGAAATATTATTGGACTCAAAAGCCTTGGATAACGATAGACAGAGAGATATTGGGCTAAACTGCGAAATGCTTCCAGAGTGGCACCGATTTTTACGCATTAATTTATATGAGTTGCAATCCTTAATGAAGCAATCTAACAGCCGAGATAGGCATACCGATCGACCATAAGACCCTAAAGTATCCCCCAGATTAGCCTATAGGAGCTCTCCCGTCAGGCGTACAGAAGATATTAGCTCCGTAACGGGGCTTCACACAGGGCTCTAAAGACCAAAGGGGTAAACCTACGATTTTGGGGCCCAAAGCACCGGCTAGGAATTTGACAAAATTGATTTTTACAATGCTTCCTACATGTCCCTTAGGGAAATATTATAGCCTTAAAAATGACGTGATACAGCGATAGACAGAGAGATATTGGGCTAAAACTGCCAAATGCTTCTAGAGTGGCCAACCTGATTTTGCGCAATTAATTTATATTGAGTTTGCAATCCTTAATGAAGCATCTAAACAGAGCCGAAGAGGCATACCGGATTGGACCGATAAACCCTAAAAGTAAATCTCCCAGATGAGGCCTATAGGAGCTTTCAACCATCAGGCGTAACAGAAGATAATTAGCTCCGTAAGGGACATCACAGAGGGCTTCCTAAGAGCCAAAGGGGTATACCTACGATTTTTGTGGCCCCAAAAAGCACCGCACTCGGAATGCACAAATGATTAACAATGCTCTTATATGTCTTAGAGGAAATATTATGTGGCCTCAAAATGGCTTTTGAATAAGCCACATGACAGAAAGAATTGGGCTAAAAACTGCCAAATGCTTCCGGAGTGGCACCGATTTTTTGCCATTAATTATATTGAAGTTTGCAATCCTTAATGAAGCATCTAACAGCAAATAGGCCACATCCGATTGGACCATAAGACCCTAAAGGTATCCCCCAGATGAGCCTATAGGAGCTCTCCGTCAGGCGTAACAGAAGATATTGCCTTCGGAACAAGGGCTTTCACACAGGGCCTCCCTAAGAACGCTAAGGGGTATACCTACGATTTTGGGGCCCAAAACCACCGGCTCGGAATTGCACAAAATTGATGACAATACTTTCCCTACATGTCTTAGAGGAAATATTATAAGCCTTAAAATGGCATGATAAACGATAGACAGAGAGAATATTGGGCTAAAACTGCAAAATGCTTCCGGAGTGGCACCGTTTTGCGCCATTAATTTATATTGAGTTTGCAATACCTTAATGAAGATGTAACGCCGGGATAGGCATACTGATCGGACCTAAGACCCTAAAAGTATCCCCCAGAATGAGCCCTATAGGAGCTCTGCGTCAAGGCGTACAGAAGGATATCAAGTCTCCGGAACAGGGCTTCAACACAGGCTTCCTAAGACCAAGGGGTAACCTACGATTTTGGGGCCGAAAGCACCGGCTTGGAATGACCTGAAAAATGAATTAAATACTTCCTACATTTCTTAGAGAAAATATTTATGGCCTCAAAATGGTGTGACAAGCGACAGACAAGAGAGAATATTAGGCTAAAACTGCCAAATGGTTCCCGAGATGGCACCGAATTTTTTGCGGCCATTAATTTAATATTGAGTTTGCAATCCTTAATAGCGTCTGACAGCCTAGATTAGGAATAGATTGGAACCATAAGACCTAAAATATTGCCCCGTTGAGCCTATAAGGAGCTGCCCCAATCAGGCGTACAGAAGGTATCGCCTTCTCAATAGGGCTTCCACAGGGCTCCTAAGACCTAAAGGGGTATAAACCGTACGATTTGGGGCCCGGAAGCACTGGCTCATGAAATTACACAAAATGATTACAATGCTTCCTAACATGTCTTAGAGGAAATATTATAGCCTTAAAAAATTGCTTGAAATAAAGCGACAGACCAGAGAGACATTGGGCTATAAACTGCAAATGCTTCCGGGTTGGGCACCCGATTTTGCGCATTAATTTATATTGAGTTTGGCAATCCTTAATGAAGCATCTAACAGACGAGATAGGCATACTGATCGGACCATAAGACCCCAAAAGTATCCCCAGATGAGCTAATAGGAGCTCTGCATCAGCAGGCGTACAGAAGAATCCGGCTCCAGAACAGGGCCTTTCAACACAGGGCTCCTAAGAACCAAACGGGTAATACCTACGATTTTGGGGCCCAAATGCACCACTCGGAATTGCACAAAATTGATGACAATACTTCCTACATGTCTTAGAGGAAATATTATAGCCTTAAAATGGCGTGAATAAGCGATAGACAGAGAGATATTGGGGCTAACTGCCAAATGATTTCGGAGTGGCAACCGATTTTGGCGGCCATTAATTTATAATTGAGTTTGCAATCCTTAATGAAGGCATGTAACGGCCGAGATAGGCAAACTGAATCGGACCATAAGACCCTAAAGTATCCCCAGATGAAGCCTAATAGGAAGCTCTGCCGTCAGGCGTACAGAAGAATCAGCTCCGGACAGGGTTCAACACAGGGCTCCCTAAGAACCAAAGGGGTAATACCTACGATTTTGGGGCCCGAAAGCACCGCTTGGAATGACCTGAAAATGATTAAAAATACTTCCTACATTTCTTAGAAGAGAAATATTAATGGCCTCAAAATGGTGTGACAAGCGACAGACAGAGAGATATTAGGCTAAAACTGCCAAATGGTTCCCGAGTGGCACTGATTTTGCGCCATTAATTTATATTGAGTTGCAATCCTTAATGAAGCGTCCTGACAGCCTAGTAGGAATACCGATTGGACCAATAAAGACCCCTAAAATATTGCCCCGTTGAGCCTATAGGAGCTGCCCAATCAGGCGTACAGAAGGTATCCGGCTCTCGAATAGGGCTTCACACAGGGCTCTAAGAACCTAAAGGGGTAATACCTACGATTTTGGGGCCGTATAAGCCACTGGTCAGAATTACACAAAAATGATTACAATGCTTCCTACAATGTCTTAGAGGAAATATTATAGCCTTAAAATTGCTTGATAAGCGAACAGACAGAAGACATTGGGCTTAAAACTGCCAAATGCTTTCGGAGTGGCCACCGATTTCCATTAATTAATATTGAAGTTTTGCAATCCCTAAATGAAGCACCTCTAACAGACGAGATAGGCATACTGATCGGAACCATAAAGACCCTAAAGTTCCCCCGAATGAAGCCTAATAGGAGCTCTGCCATCAGGCGTAACCAGAAGATATCGGCTCCAGAAAGTGGCTTCCACAGGGCTCCCTAAGACCAAACGGGGTATACCTACGATTTTGGGGCCACAAATGCACCACTCGGAATTTGCACAAAATTTGATGACAATACTTCCTACATGTCCTATAAGAGGAAATATTATAGCCTTAAATGGTGTGATAAGCGATAGACAGAGAATATTGGCTAAAACTGTCCAAAATTGATTTTTCGGAGTGGCACCGATTTTGCGCCATTAATTTTAATATGAGTTTGGCATCCTTAATGAAGCATCGAACCAGCCGAGATAAGGCATAACCGATCGGACCCATAAGACCCTAAAGTATCCCCTAGATGAGCCTATAGGAGCTCTCCGCCAGGCGTCAGAGATATTACCTCCGTAACAGGGCTTCACACAGGGCTCACTGAGACCAAAGGGGTAATACCTTACGATTTTTGGGGCCAAAAGCAACCAGCTAGGATTGCACAAAAATTAATTACAATGCTTCCCTACATGTCTTAGGGGAAATATTATGGCCTCAAAATGGCTTGATAAGCGACAGACAGAGAATATTGGGCTAAAGACTGGCCAAATGCTTCCGATGGCCAACCGATTTGCACCCCCGCCAATTTATTTTTTATTTTATTGAGGTTGCAATCCTTAATGAAGCATCTAACAGCCGAGATAGGCATACTGATGGACCATAAGACCCTAAAGTATCCCCCAGAAGGAGCCAATAGGAGCTCTCCATCAAGGCCGTACAGAAGATATCGCTCCGGAACCAGGGGCCTTCAACAAAGGGCTCCCTAAAGACCAAACGGGTATACCCAAGATTCTGGGGCCCAAATGCACCGGCTTGAAATTGGCCTGAAAATGATTAAAATGCTTCCTAGAATGTCTTAGAGGAAATATTATGGCCTCAAAATGGTGTGATAAGTCGATAGACCAGAGAGAATTATTAGGCTAAAACTGCCAAAAATGGTTCCGGATGGCACCAATTTTGCGCATTAATTTATATTGAGTTTGCAATCCCTTAATGAAGCCGTCTGACAGCCTAGATAGGCCATCACCAGATTTAGACCATAAGACCTAAAATATTGCCCCGTTGAGCCTATAGGAGCTTGCCCATCAGGCGTGCAGAAGTATCAGCTCCGGAATAGGGCTTCAGATCAGGGCTCCTAAGACCAAAAGGGGTATACCTACGAATTTTGGGGCCGAAAAGCACTGGCTCAGAAGTTGCAACAAAAATGATTACAATGCTTCCTACATGGTCTTAGAAGGAAAATTTATAGTCTCAAAATTGCTTGATAAGCGACAGAAGAGAGTATTGGGCCTAAAACTGCCAATGCTTCCGGAGTGGCACCGATTTTGCGCATTAAAATTTATATTGAGTTTGCAATCCTTAATGAAGCATCTAAACAGCCGAGAATAGGCCATAACTGATCGACCATAAAAGACCGTAAAGTATCCCCCATGAGAGCCTATAGGAGCTCTCCATCAGGCGTACAGAAAGATATCGGGCTTCCAGAACAAGGGCTTCACACAGGCTCCTAAGACCGGGGTTCCTAATGATTTTGGGGCCCAAAAGCACCGGCTCCGGAATTGCACAAAATTGATGACAATACTTTCCTACCATGTCTTAGAGGAAATATTATGCCTTTAAAGTGCCGTGATAAGCGATAGGACAGAAGAGATATTGGCTAAAAACTCCAAAGCTTTCGGAGATGGCACCCGATTTTGCGCATTAATTTATATTGAGTTTGCAATCCTTAATGAAGCATCTAACAGCCGAGAGAGGCATACTGAATGGACCATAAGACCCTAAAAGTATCTCCCAGATGAGCCTATAGGAGCTCCCGTCCAAGGTGTACAGAGATATTAGCTCCGTAACATGGTTCAACACAGGGCTCCTAAGACCAAAGGGGTATCCTACGATTTTTGGGGGCCCAAAACACCGGCTAAGGAATTGCACAAAATTGATGACAATATATACTTCCTACATGTCTTAGAGGAAATAATTATAGCCTTAAGTGAATTGTGATAAGCGATAGACCAGAGACATATGGCTAAAACAGCCAAATGCTTCCGGAGTGGCACCGATTTTGCGCATTAATTTAATATTGAGTTTGCAATCCTTAATGAAAGCATCCTAACACCGAGAGAGGCATACCCGATTGGACCATAAAGACCCTAAAGTATCTTGCCCAGATGAGCCTATAAGGAGGCTCACCGTCAGGCGTACAGAAGATATTAGCTCCATAATAGGGCTTCACTAGGGCTCCTAAGACCAAAGGGGTATAACCTACGATTTTGGGGCCCCAAAAGCACCGGCTTCGAAATTGCAACAAAATTGATTCATGCTTCCTACATGTCTTTGACGAAATATTAAATGGCCTTCAAAATGGCTTGATAAGCGAAGACAGAGAGATATTGGGCTAAAACTGGCCAAATGCTTCCGGAGTGGCACCTGTTTTGCGTATTTAATTTATATTGAGGTTTGATCCTTAATTGAAGCATCTAACAGCCGAGATAGGCATCCTCGATCGGCCATAAAGACCTAAAGTAAATCCCCCAGATGAAGCCATAGGAGGCTTCCATCAAGGCGTACAGAAGAATAAATCGTCTCCGGATAGGGCCTTCCAACACAGGGCTCCTAAACCAAAGGGTAACCGACGATTTTGGGGCCACGAAAGCAGCCGGCTCAGAATTGCACAAAATTGATAAAATGCTTCCTACATGTCTTTAGAAGAAATATTAGGCCTCAAAAATGGCGTGATAAAGCGACAAAACAGAAGATATTAGGCTAAAAACTGGCCAAAAATGGTTCCGGAGGGTCACCAAATTTTGCGCATTAATTTATGTTGAAGTTTGCAAATCCTTTAATAAAGAAGCTGACAGCCCTAGATAGGCAGACCGATTGGACCATAAGACCCTAAACTATTGCCCCCGTTTAAGCCTTAGGAGCTACCCATAGGCCGTACAAAAAGGTATCGGCCTCCGGAATAGGGCTTTTCACAAACAGGGCTCCTAAGACCAAAAGGGGTATACCTACGATTTTGGGGCCCGAAAAGCCACTGGCTGCCAGAAATTGCACAAAATGATTACAATGCTTCCTATGTCTTAGAGGAAATAATTTATAGCCTCAAAATTGATTGATAAGCGACAGACAAAGAGGAGATATTGGGCATTAAAAACTGCCAAAAAATCCTTCGGAGTGGCACCGATTTTGCGCTATATAATTTTATTGAGTTGCAATCCTTATGAGCATCAACAGCCGAAGATTAGGCATACCGATCGGACCATAAGACCCTAAAGTATCCCCCCAGCATGAAGCCCCTATAGGAGCTCTCCGTCAGGCGTACAGAAGATATTAGCTCCGTAATAGGGCTTCACATAGGGCTCCTAACCAAAGGGGTAATAAACTTACGATTTTGGGGCCCAAAAGCACCGGCTCGGAATGCACAAAATGATTACAATGCTTCCTACATGTTCTTAAGGAAATATTATGGCCTCAATGGCTTTGATAAGCGTACAGACAGAGAAGATATTGGGCCCCTTAAAAACTGCCAAATGGCTTCCGGAGTGGCACCCGGGATTTTTGCGGCATTAATTTATATTGAGTTTGCAAATCCTTAAGAAGCATCAAAACAGCCGAGAATAGGCATACCGATTGGAACATAAGACCCTAAAGTATCTCGCAGATGAGCCTATAAGGAGCCTCCCCCGTCAGGCGTACAGGAGATATTAACTCCGTAACAAGGCCCTTTCACTCAGTGGCTCCTACGACCCAAAGGGGTATACTACAATTTTGGGGCCCAAAGCACCGGGCATCGGAAATTGCACAAAAATTGATTACAATGCTTCCTACAAATGTCTTAGAGGGAAATTATTATGGCCCTCAAAATGGCTTGATAACGCAGACAGAGAGAAATATTTGGGCCTAAAACTGCCAAAATGCTTCCGGAGTGGCACGATTTTGCGATTATTATATTGAGTTTGCAATTCCTTAAATGAAGCAATCTAACTGCGAGATAAGGCACAATCGATGAACCTAGACCCTAAAGTATCCCCAGATGAGCCTATAGGAGCTCTCCATCAGGCGTAACAGAAGATATCGGCTCCGGAACATTGGCCTTCACACAGGGCTCCTAAGACCAAAAGGGGATACTACGATTTTGGGGCCCGAAAAGCACCAGCTTGGGAATGACCTATACAAATTATTAAAATGCTTCCTACATGTTCCTTAGAGGAAATATTTATGGCCTCAAAATGGTGTGATAGCGAGCAGCAGGAGAGATATTAGGCTAAAAACTGCTAAATGGTTCCGGAGTGCACCCAAATTTTTGCGCATTAAATTTAATTTGAGTTTCAATCCTAATGAAGCACTTCTGACCAGCCTAGATGGCATAACCGATTGACTAAGACCCTAAAAATATGCCGCCGTTGAGCCTATATGAGCCTCCTTATCAGGCGTAACAGAAAGGTATCGGCTCCGGAATAGGGCTCACAACAGGGCTCCTAAACCAAAGGGGTACACCTACGATTTAGGGCCCGAAAGCATAGCTCAGGATTGGACAAAAATGATTACAATGCTTCCTACAATGTCTTAGAGGAAATATTATAGTCTAAAATGGCTTTGAATAAGCGACAGACAGAGA
>NW_023591200.1:1466305-1481308 GCF_014843425.1 Jatropha curcas | reverse complement strand
AAAAGAGAGAGATCTTTTGGTCTAGGAGCCTTGTGTTAAGCCGTGTTCCGGAGACGGATATCTCTGTACGCCTGACAGGCAGCTCTATAGGCTATCTAGGGGATACTGTTAAGGGTCTTATGGTCCAATGTAGTGCTTACTCTCGGCTGTAAGATGCTTCATTAAGGATTGCAAACTCAAATATCAAATTAATGCGCAAGAGTCAGTTGACTTCCGGAAGTTTTGGCAGTTTTAGCCCAATATCTCTCTGTTCGTCGCTTTACCATGCATTTTTTGAACCCCCATTAATAATTTCCTCTAAGAACATTTAGGTAACCCATTGTAATCATTTTCGGCAATTCCGAGCCGGTGTATTTTTCGGGGCCCCAAATGCGTAGGTATAAACTCCCCTTTGTCTTAGGAGCCCTGTGTTAAACCCTGTTTTCGGAGCCGATGCTTCTGTAACACCTGACAGGGGTCCTATAGGCTCATCTAAGGGGAGTGCTTTAGGGTCTTATGTTCCAAATCAGTATGCTATCTCGGCGTGTTAGATGCTTATTAAGAAGGATTGCAAACTCAATATAAATTAATGCGCAAATACTATCGGTGCCACTCGAAGCATTTGGCAGTTTAGCCCAATATCTTCTGTCTATCGCTTATCATGGCATTTTGAGGGCCATAATATATCTCTAGGACATGTAGGAACCATTGGAATCATTTTTTGGGCAATTCAGAGCCCGGTGCTTTCGGGCCCAAAATCGTAGGTATACCCTTTGGTCTTCGGAAGCCCTATGTGAAGCCCTGTTCAGAGCCGTTATCTTCTGTACGTCTGATGGGAGCTTCCTAATAAGGCTCATCTGGGGGATACTTTAGGTCTTATGGTCCAATCGGTATGCCTATCTCGACTGTAGAATGCTTCATTATAGGAATTGCAAACTTCCAATATAAAATGTACGCGCAAAATCGGTGCCACTCCGGAAGCATTTGGAGTTTTTAGGCCAATATCTCCTTCTGTCTGTCGCTATCATGCCATTTTGAAGGCCATAATATGTTCCTTAAGACCATGTAGCAAACCATTGTAATCATTTTTTGGGTAATTCTGAAGCGGTTGCTTTCGGGCCCCAAAATCATAGGTATACCCCCTTTGGATCTTTAGGAGGCCTAGTGTGAAGCCCGTGTTCCCAGAGACGATATCTCTGTTATCCTGATGGGGTTACTCCTATAGGCCTTCAATCTAGGGGATACTTTAGGGTCTTATGGATCCAATCAGTATGCCTATCTCGACTGTTAGATGGCTTCATTAAGGATTGGTAAACTCAATATTAAATTAATGCGGCAAAATCCGTGCCAATCCGGAAGCATTTGGCAGTTTTTAGCCAATATCTCTCTGTCTGTCGCTTATCATGCCATTTTAAGGCCATAATATTTTCCTCTAAAAGACATGTAGGGAATCCCATTGTAATATTTCAGGCAATTCCGAGCCGGTGCTTTCGGGCCCCAAAATCGTAGGTTATACCTTTGGTCTTAGGAGCCCTATGTGAAAGCCCTGTTCCAGAGCCGATATCTTCTGTACTCTGCATGGGCGAGCTCCTGTGGTCATCTGGGGGCATATTTAGGGTCTATGGTCCATCGGTTATGCCTATCTTGGCTGTTAGATGTTCATTAAGGATCGCAAACTCAATATCAATAATGCGCAAAATCAGTGCCATCGGAAGCATTTGCAGTTTTAGCCCAATATCTCCTGTCTGTCGCTTACCATGCCATTTTGACCCCCATAATATTTCCTCTAAGACATTTAGGAACCATTGTAATCATTTTCGGGCAATTACGAGCCGGTGATTTCGGGCCTCAAAATCGTAGGTATACCCCTTTGGTCTTAGGAGCCCTGTGTTAAACCCTGTTTCGGAGCCGATAGCTTCTGTACACCTGATAGGGAGCTCCTATAGGCTCATCTTGGGGATGCTTTAGGGTCTTATGGTCCAATCAGTATACCTATCTCGGCTGTTAGATGCTTCATTAAGGATTGCAAACTCAATATAAATTAATGCGCAAAACTCTAGGACATGTAGGAATCATTGTAATCAATTTTTGGAAAATTCGAGCCGGTGCTTTTGGGCACCAAAATCGTAGGTATACCCCTGTGGTCTTATCACGCCATTTCGAGGCCATAATATTTCCTTTAAGACATGTAGACAGCATTGTAATCATTTTTGGGCATTTCCGAGTCGGTCCTTCTGGGCCCCAAAATCGTAAGTATACCCCTTTAGTCTTAGGAGCCCTGTGTGAAGCCCTGTTCCGGAGCCGATATCTTCTGTATGCCTGACAGGGAGCTCCTATAGGCTCATCTGCGTCTGTCGCTTATCACGCCATTTTGAGGCCATAATATTTCGTCTAAGACATGTAGGAAGAATTGTAATCATTTTTGGGCAATTCTGAGCCGGTGCTTCTTGGCCCAAAAGTCGTAGGTATACCCCTTTGGTCTTAGGAGCCCTGTGTGAAGCCCTGTTCCGGAGCGGGTATCTTCTGGACGACTGACGGGGAGCTCCTACAGGCTCATCTAGGTGATATTTTAGGGTCTTATGGTCCAATTGTAATGCCTATCTCGGCTGTTCATTGCTTCATTAAGGATTCCAAACTCAATATAAATTAATGCGCAAAATCGGTGCCACTCCGTAAGCATTTGGCAGTTTTGACATGCTGAGTGACAACCATTTACTAAGTCATTTTGGGCAATTCAGCTAGCCCCGGAGAGGCATCTTGTGCAGGCTCTTCAAGAGCTGATATGATTATCATCTCTGTTCTGTCCCCTTAATTACATGCCATTCGAGGCCATAATATTTCCTTAAGACAATGTTTGGAAGCATTGTTGATCATTTTTGGCAATTCCCGAGCCGGTGCTTTCAGGCCCCAAAATCGTAGGTATATCCCCTTTTGGTTTCGGAGCCCTATGTGAAGCCCTGTCCAGAGCCGATTATCTTTCTGTACGTCTGATGGCCGCCTGTATGCTCTCGATAGGCTTCACTTCTAGGGGAATCCACTCTTTAGGGGGGTGATATGATGCCGCTCACTAGTATTCCAGGAGCTGATTGATCTTGCTGTCACTATTCGAAGTCATCGGTTAGATGCTTCATTAGAGGAATTGCAAACTCAATAAAAATTAACCCTGATGGGGCGCGAAAGATCGGTGCCACTGAGCTCCTATATGTCCGGAAGCATTTGGCAGTTTAGGCCAATATCGTCTCTGTCTGTCGCTTTCATCAATTTTGAGGCCATCAATATGGTCCTTCTAGACAATGTAGCAACCATTTGTAAATCAAAATTTTTGGGTAATTCTGAAGCCGGTGCTTTCGGAGCCCCACAAATCAATTAGGTATAGGACCTTCTGTCTCAAATTGGAGCACTGACGGGTAGATAGTATAACTTTTCACGGGTTTCTCTATGGTCCAATGACGGACGATAATCGCTCTTATGTTCTAGGCTTAGTTACACCTGAAGGGTGCTGAGTCATCCTTAAGGATATGTGCTGCATTAAGGGAGAACTCATAATCATAATATAGGAGAGTATCTTACGGGTCCAAAATCAGAGTTTGCCTACTGGTTGCGACACTTTTAGATCTTCGATTAAGGATTGGTCCAGAGACACTCAATATAAAGTTCATAATTTGGCCAGCATATATAAGTCCCCAATGAGTCTTGCTCAGCTTCTGTCGCTTATCAGCGCGCAAAGTATTGAGGCCAGTTTCACAACTACAATATCTTTCTCTCCTAACGGTACAGCTGTTATGCAAATGAGCCATATTTGTAAAAGGCGAGGTCCTTCAGAGATATTTCCTCTAAGACATGTAGGGACCATTGTAATCGAGCTAATTTCACCGAGCCCACAGGTCTGCTGATGTCGCGGTGAAGCTCTCGGAGAGAGCCACTCACGAAAAAATCGAGGATAAGGATATACCCTTTGGTCTTTAAGGAAGTGCCCTAATGTGAAGCCCTGTTCCAAGAGCCGGATATCTGTACGTCTGATGGGGGAGCTCCTGTAGGCTCATCTCGCCGGCGTGATACTAAGTGTAGGGTGTCTTATCTTGTGTACGGCAAAACTCACGCGATATGTGTGGCCACTGACTCCTTGTTGCGACGACTGTTTAGGAGACCGATATAGCTGTCATCTCATGAGTAGCACGCAGACACCTCGCACTGTGAAGATATCATTAAATTGCGCAAGAGAGAGAACTAGATCTCAATGAAAGCAATTTGGCAATGGCTCTAGCCTCCAGGAGATATATCTCTTACTATGCGTGGTTCTTACGTGGGTTCACACCAATTCGGTGAATGCCTATCTCGGCTGGTTAGACCATATTGTCTGATCATCCTCAATAGGAATTATTGCTAACTCTCCTGTCACTAAAGTATAAAATTTCATGTATGCGAAAACCAAATCGTGTGGTCCAACTCATTTTTCGGGCATTACGAGCCGGTGATTTCGGGCCTCAAAAAAACGTAAAGGTATAACCGGAAGCATTTGGCATCCCTGGTTTGAGGGCTAGGCAGCTCCATTCTTCTCAGTAATAGTCCTTATACAACGCCTGTCATCTCGGAGTTGAGGCATCAGATTACATTGCTTCTGTTAAACTACCCCTTCACAAGACGCATGGTGAAGGTCCATAGAAACATATATGTGGTATATCACTGGTTTGTGTCATGGCTTTAGCGTAACTTATCACCGTCTAAGCCGGGTCTAATAGTATAACTCTCGAGGGCCCTCAAAAGGCATGTTATGAGGATAGCTTACCATTAAAGGGATTGCAAACCTCAATAAATAAATAAAATGCGCAAAAAAGTCGTGCCACTGCCGGAAAGCATTCGCCCTTTGGTCCCTTAGGAGCCCTATGTGAAGCCCTGTTCAGTCGTCATTAGGCCCAATGATCGAGTCGATATCTGTCTATTTCCTGTCCTGTATATGCCATCCTGACCATTTGAGGCGAAGCATCATCTATAATGAACTCACTCTAGCACGATGGTAGAAACACTATTGATGGATATTATCGGTCAAAATCGGTTTTAGGCAATTTCCAAAGCCCGTAGTGCTTCTCTGCCGGGTCTCTCCTCTAAGACATGTAGGAACCATTGTAATCATTTTTGGGCAATTCGAAGCCGGTGCTCTCGGGCCCCAAAATCGTAGGTATATCCCTTTGGTCTTCGGAGCCCTATGTGAAGCCATGTTCCGGAGCCCTATGTGAAGCCATGTTCCGGAGCCGATATCTTCTGTGTGCCTGATGGGGAGCTCCGATAGGCTCATCTAGGGGATACTTTAGCATCTTATGGTCCAATCGGTATGCCTATCTCGGCAGTTAGATGCTTCATTAAGGATTGCAAACTCAATATAAATTAATGCGCAAAATCGGTGTCACTTTGAGTGATCATCTGCTTTCGATTGGAGCACTTATAGTCATCCAGACACGTCACACAGGATTGACAATTTATATCAGGCGCCAAAATCGTAGGTATGCCGCAAAATCGGTGCTAACTTACCGGAAGCATTTGGCAGTTTTACAGGCCATATCTTCTCTGTCGTGTCGCCTTTTATCATCCGCACATTTGGTTTTTAGGAAGCCGCGCTACCATTAAATATGTTGAACCTCGCTACTGTATCGACCACATGGCGAGCTAGACTCAATTTGCTATATCTGTCACATCTGTTTCCTTGATGGGGGTAATTCTGAGCCGGTTGCTTGTACGGCGTCCTAACCACGGAACTCAATCTATAGGCTTGAATAGGATACTTCTCCCTAGGGTTGTGAAATCGTTGAGTGGCAACCCTATGTAGCTGGGTTCCGATGAGGCCTACCTGCATTATCGGCTTCTTAGAAATGTCGCTCTCAATATGTTATAAGGAACTCTCTGTACAACCATACAAGCAACATAGGTCATAAGTGTATTTAAATGCACGAATAGACATCAGGAGATGACATGGATCGTAGTGTTGATCCGCCACGCAAGCGAGTTGGGCAGGTTAGCCTATTGTTTATACTCTTTGAGTTCTGTAGGCGAGACACTAATGAAAACAACCCGCTGAATGAACCACTTCATCTTAATTGAGACCCTAGAGTTACAATAAGAAATATAAATTTATCCTCCTCATAGGTGTAACAATGGTAGCATGGAGATAGCACTTAAGGAGTATGCGTCGACGAGTATGGATTCCCTTGAGCTATGTCAGTGCAAAAAAATATCTAACGCAGACTGAAGTGAACTTGTTCGGTCTTCGGCCGCAAGATGAATGCACGGTGAAGAGATTATGAAAATGTTTAGAGTGATTTTGACTGACTCTTTGAGATGATTTCTTTACGAGGTGAGTTTCGACTGAATGTGACGACTGCCTCCCACGTCTCAGAGCCGATAATCTTCCTGTACGTTCCTGATGGGGAGCTCCTAAATGGCTCATCTGGGGTTATAACGGCGTGTTGAAATGCGGCCGAACTCTTAAATTTGGCCCACCATACTCGTAGCTTATGCCTATTTCTCGGCCGTTTGAATGTGTGAGAAGGAATCAGAAGTCACGTTAGTTCTCGAGATTTAAGGAGGAGTGCCACCTTCTTTTGAGGGTTTGAATGGGTAATACTCCTATGTCTATGGAGTGATAAAAAGTATTCATTATGTAAGCTATTGCTTATTTGTGTATGCTTTTCGGTGCACACATGAATTCTGGTTTGCCAGGCAATTTGGCAGTGTTAGCCCCAATATCTCTCTGTCAACTTGTGCTTATCATGCCATTGTTTAGGCCATAATTATTTCCTCTAAGACATTAGACCATGTAAATAATTTTCTAGCAATTCCGGAGCCGAAAGCGTGCTATTTGGCATGGGTCGGTTTGACCGCCCAAACAATCATTACGTCTGCACTCAGTACTGTCGCTTTAATCACGCATTTGAAGCCCGCTAACATTTGGTCTCATTTATGGTCAGCTCTCAGCAGCACTATGTGAACCTGTTCCAGAGCCGATATCTTCTGTACGCTTGATGGGGAGCTCCTAATAGGCTTGCATCTGGGGGATACTTTAGGGTCTTATGGTCCAATCGGTATGCCCTATCTCAGGCTGTTAGATTGCCCTTCATTAAAGATGCAAACTCAAATATCAACTTAATGCCAAAATCAGTGCGAAACTGTTCCGGAAGCATTTGTGCAGTTTGTTTAGCCCAATATCTCTCTGTCTGTCGCTTTAACCATGCCATTTTTGACCCGTCTCTATTTATTTAATTTCCTCTAATATGACATTTAGGAACCATTGTAATCAATTTTTCGGGCTCATTCCGAGCGTGATTTTCGGGTGCCTCCAATATATCGTAGGTATTACCCTTGGTCTTAGGGCCCTGTGTTACTGTGTGAAGCCGTGTTCCGGAGCCGATATCTTCTGTACGCCTGATGGGGAGCACCTATAGGCTCATTTGGGGAATACTTTAGGGTCTTATGGCGCAATCAGCATGCATATCTTGGCTGTTAGAATCTTCATTAAGGATTGCAAACTCAATATAAATTAATGCGCGAAATATGTGCCACTCCGAAAGCATTTGGCAGTTTTAGCATAATATCTCTTTGTCTGTCGCTTATCACTCCATTTTGAGGCCATAATATTTCCCGTAAGATATGTAGGAAGCTTTGTAATCATTTTCGGGTCATTCCGAGCCGGTGCTTTCGGGCCCCAAAATCGTAGGTATACCCCTTTGGTCTTAGGAGCCGAAGCCTAATGTGAAGCCCTGTTTTCCAGAGCGATATCTTTTCTGTACGTCTGATGGGAGCTCTATAGGCTCATCCTGGGGATACTTTAGGGTCTTATGGTCCATCAGTATGCCTATCTGGCTGTTAATGCTTCCATTAAGGATTGCAAACTCAATTATAATTACCGCGCAAAATCGGGTGCCACTCCGGAAGCAAATTTGGCAGTTTTAAACCGCCAAATATGCTCTCTTGTCTGTCGCTTAATCATGCCATTTTGAGGCCATAATATGTCACTCTAAGACAATGTAGCAACGCATTGTAATCTTTTTGGGTAATCTGAGCCGGTGCTTTTCGGGCCCCAAAGATCATAGGTATACCCTTTGGGTCTTAGGAGCCCTTGTGAAGCCGTGTTCCGGAGCGATCTTTCTGTATGCCTATGTGAGCCCCTTCCCCAACAAGCACATAGGGCCATGGTGATGCAATATAAAAAGAAAAGAAATGCACGTGAGTGTGTGAGTCGCGCACCTGTTTAATTATTCTTAGGGTAAATAACTAGGAAAAAACCCTGAATGACTTCAATCTTAATTAAACCTAGTTAACTAGATTAATTATCCCAATGTGTAGGCATGGTAAATGCAAACCCCGAGATGGATCCCGAGACTAATGTCATGCTGATAAAGCTAACCGATGAATGAATGTTTTGGCAAGGGTGAATGATGGATTAATGAAAATTTTGAGTGATTTTGATGATTTTGATGATTTCAATGATTTCGATGATTTCGACTTTGCACCCGGGTGAAATCCCCGGAAGTGCCGTAACGTACTGTCCGTTTGAATGGGAAGATCAAAGTCAAACGTAGTTTCGATAGGCCTTCTTTTTGAAGGGCTTGGAATGGGTATGCTTTATGTGAGTGTGTATGCTTTGTGCATGATTTTGTGTATGCTTGTCATTTGTTTAGGCATTTTGCCGAAAATTGAATTGATTTAAGGCATTTTGCCAAAAATGTCGATTTAAGCGATTTGTCGCTAAAATGGTTGATTTTACGGTTTTAAAACCGTTAAAATGATTGATTTTGAGCATTTTTGGCCAAAAAATGTCGATTTTAAGCGATTTGTCGCTAAAGATGGTTGATTTTAGGTTTTAGAACCGAAAATGATTGATTTTGAGGCATTTTGGCAAAATGTCGATTTAAGCGATTTGTCGCTAAAATGTTGATTTTAAGGTTTTAAACCGAAAATGATTGAATTTTAAAGGCATTTTGGCCAAAAAAGTTCGATTTTTAAGGCCTTAAGCCAAAAATGTTGATTTTAAAGCGCAGTAATTGCCAAAAATGGGTATGGGGAAGTATATTAGAGGGTCATAATCTCGCAGGCATTAATGCGAGTCTATTGATGTAGCGTACGGCGTAGCTGGGCAACGCACGAGATATGTGTTGGTCTTAAATACTGGCTTGAGAGAGTATGACTTCTCAGTGTAGGATCACTCTTAGTAGTATGATCGCACCGGAGATGATATGATGCGAGTGCTGATTCTGGTTATACTCACTAAGGATGGAGTCGGTATTTCATGCTGGCCTATAAAGACTGAGTGTGCCGCGCCGTCTTCGTACTTGTTGAGCGACAGCTATTATGCGGACCGTAGCGCTGGATATATAGAAAATGTGGATAAGTTTTGATATAAGTCACAAGAGAACATATTCTTGCCAGTAAAATCGCACGCATGAGTCGTATAGGGAATGAGTCTATCTCTTCACCTGCAACGGTTACTAGAGAGATATCGATTCTTAAGAAGTAAGAAGAGAAGAGACAGCATGCAATGAAGTGCTAAAATTAAATAGGCCAGAATTTAAACGAGTGAGCTGAATTTAATCGTCGGCCACTTCTTAACTTCCAGATTTAGCTCCTCGTTTATGGTAATATTAAAGATTAAATTTTAAATTTATTTTATTTTAGTGGTCAAATAACACAATTAAATACAATAAAATTAAAATTAAAATGCAAAAAGCGGTAAAGAAAGACGCAAGGAGCGCTGAAAAAGAGGGAGAAGGTTTCGTCCGTGCAATACAGACAAAGAGGTTGCCAAACAGCCTGAAATGGCCCTATTTAATAGGCAGTTTTCGGGTCACCGATGGGCGGTAGCCTTGCTCTGCTGAGAAGGCGGTACGCTAACTTATATGGCTGCACCAAGTATACACGAGGGAGTTATTAAGCTGCCGCGGCCAGTCGGAGCGCAGGGCACCAGGCCCGGTAACAAGTTGTCCGTCCTGTCCGGTGGGACAAGCGACGGCCTCGACCGCCTTGAAGCAAGGGCGAGAGGCCTCGCCCGGCGCGCTGGCGCCGAGGGCCTTCGCGCTTGACCGGGCGAGAGGCTCGGCCCGCCGGCGCAGGGGCCTCGCCTGCGCGCAGCGCGCGAGAGACCCGCCTGCGATGGGGTCGAGAGCTCGCCAGCGCCGCCGGCGCGAGAGACCTTCGCCTGCGAGGGGCCGAAGAAGGCCTCGCCCGCGGATGGGTTGATTTCGCGGTATATGCGGGCGGGCGCGGGGGAGGGCCTCCCAGCGCACGGGAGCGAGAGGCCCGGCGCCCGGCCATGGGGTCTGTTCGCGCAGGCCCCGCCCGGCGCTTGGGCGGGAACGCCCCAGCCACTGAGTGGGCCAGCCTGGTGGACCACCGAGTGCCTCGGTTCGTGGACCCTGTTATGGGAGTTGAGTCGACAGTCTGTACGAAACTTAATCCGGGACCACACTGCCTCAGTAAAATTCCGTGACGTTTCAAGTTACCGAGATGATTTGACGATTTATTAGTTCCGTGTGATATCTTCAACCGAAAGAGTGGGCCCGTCTGGGGCCCCGGCTCGGGTCACACCTGTCGTTGCAGATCCGCGGAAACGTAGTGGCTCTTTTATCTGAGTATTGCCCAGTCAGAATTTACTCATGTAGCAAAGGTAACAACCAATATGCCTTTTCTGTTTCGGCCCTCATTGAGGTATTCACAGTTGCCCCCCATACCGTCGACCATAAATATTTTATGGAGTCGGTGGTTGTCCGAAACGCAAAATTTTGTAGGCGAGAAAATCGGACGCGTCCAAGAAGACCCCCTCTTGGCTATATTTGGCTTATAAATATAGCCTAAAAAAAAGCTCATTTCATTCCATTCAAGGAACTTCCTAAGTTTAAGGAAATTCCTCAATTCTCTCAACTGTCCTAGGTTTTTAAGGTTTTCCTCTTCTTTCATTGGCTTCCTCTGATCTGAGCGGTGAAGTACCTGGGGTCCTCTGGGGATCTTCGCTTGACGAAAGCAAACCTTCGGCGGACGCGTAAACAGTCACGCCTCCGTAACAGGCAATCTTCGCCCAGGTACGCCTTACTTTTATTCGCTGATATTAATTTTTTTCGGGCCTTAGGGGCCTAAAAGAAAATAAAGGGATTGTTTGGCTTTTCGGGCTTTAGGCCGATTTGTGACAATCTGTGAACTCTTGGCAGTCCGTGGCCCGAGTGTGATTTTGGGCTTTTAGCCGAATTGTAAAATGGTGAACTTTGGCCTCCGTGGGCCCGAGTGTGATTTTCGGCCTTAGGCCGATGTGAAATTGGTGAACTTTGGGCCTCCGTGGCCCCGAGTGTGATCTTTCGGGCTTTAGGCCGAATTTGTGAAAATTGTGACTTTGGGCCTCCCGTGGCCGCGGATGTGATTTTCGGCTAAGGCCGAATTGTGAATCTATATTTCTGGCGCGATATCCTGTTGTTATGGCTATTCCTGCTAAGATAATTATCCTTTATAGTAGAGACCAACCGCGCCACACCTCCATCACTCCCTCACTTTCTCACCACACTAGCACTCCAGATTGCGATGTGGCTGAGATTTCCTCATCGCTCCGACTCCGATCGAGACAATTGGATGCCGAAACACCCGGTTGGAGCGATCATCAAATCCCGTCCCATCTGGGTTACTTGAGGCATTTTGATATTGCGACCATCAACCAAGAGTTGCTGGGTGCTTTCGGCCGAAGGATGGTTGGGACACCACCAACCACTTTTATTTTCTTGGGTCGAATGATTGAATTCAATGACTGCCACTGGGATTTTTCTTGATTACCGGAATCCCTTTTGGTATCGGCCGATTGAGTTATGTGACGAACTGGGAGGACAGATAAATTTCCCCTGATCGGTATGGCTGGATGTGATTGAGTATAGACCTGTCCCCGGATTGTCGGGCAGGCTCCGCTACCCCAAGCATTTGAGCGTTTCTAGGGCTGGCTTTATAACCATCCAGCTTCCCGGTATTTATGACTGAACACAGGCGGGAGAGCTGACGGCTTCTCTCAAGTGGCTAGGGTTTCACTTTATGCTGATTTTGCGTCGACCTTGCTTTCTGGTCCAACAGGAAAGAAAGGGTTCATACTTCTATTTGAGAGTTTAGAAAATCTAGCCCATCCTTTACGGAGTAACGACTGGGCCGGCGCTATCCTGAGCCGTTATGTCATGATGATAATGTTGTGAATCTGAGGACCCTGCAAACTTAGCGGGACCCTACTACTGTGCTGGTAGGCATAAGTTAGACAAGCGACGACTCTGTGTACGAGTAGTGTTGTCGCTGTTTCATGTTTGCACTTCTCTCCTGATCATCGAGTGATAACTTTCTTTCTTTGTTGCACGTAATGATTTGGGCATTTGAATACTTTAACTTAATACCGCGCCCGGAACAGATTACAGGCCGATCTGGATTGGGCTAGTACCTTTGGCTTGGAGAATGGACCTCTGAACAAATTTCATAACGAGTTTCGGCATAAGGCACTCGCTAGAAAGATCTAAGAATCTTCTTTGATACGTGCAGCCCACAACGAGGCATGTATTTAGCAACTCTTTAGATATTTAAAAATGAAAAAAGATTTATTAAACAACATTTGCTTATTTTGTAGGTTGAAAATGGGGGCGATGGCCACCCATCTACAGGACTGTGATTCAAGTTGATTCTCCTTTCCAGGCGATCAGGATGACTTGCTTCGGCAAGAGGTGATTCTGTCGCATGTCCGATCTTGAGACGATATTAACTATAGGCGAGAGAGTAACCTTCAAATAAGAGGCTGTCGTTCCATTCCTTATCCTCCTCCGGGGACATGCGAGCGGCAAAACAGATGAATTCTCACTGGATAGCTCATGAATTGAGGGTATTCCAATATGAAGCCTCATCTGGAGGGAGATTTATGCTGAGGATTCTGCAGACATTTTTTCTGATGCAGCAGCCCTATTGGGTCGCGGCTTGATGATTTCAGAGATCAAGCTCCCTTCCAATCCGCACGCCACACGCTCTTCCTCGGCTGCGGTTCTTGAGTAAGGACTCCAAAGAGAAGGCCTACGACTGATGCCTCGTTCTTCTAACTTGGGCTGTTGAGGGTTCCTCTCAAGCCGGGTCCTAGCATTCGCCGGGGGATCCCCAATTTTCAGGGCTCCCGGCTGTTTCACAAGAGGCTGCGGTTCGCTCACTCAGACTTGGGTGGCCAATTTACGGTCTTCCGACTGAGCAATTCTACAGTCAGATACTCCAGAACGCTTCTTTTAGGGCCGTTTTCGAGCCGGTTCCATGGAGATGTGGGAATCGCTTGGCGTCCTGCTTCTGAGGACATTACCGAGGAAGTAAAAATTGTTTAAACCTCTCCACAAAATGATCATGGAGAGATTTGACGTGGATTTGCATTCATCCTCCTTTTTTTTTTTTTTTTTTTTTTTTTTTGTAGGTTCTGTCGGATTGATCATCAATGATTGAATGATGCTCGGGATGCAGCAAGAACCTGTCTTCGTCTGGATCCTCGTGAGGCTTATACATGCTGATCAGAGAAGGGCGAAGGCCCCGTCGCTGAAGTCATGGTCGCCGAATTTTTCATTTTGTCTGTTCCCCTTTCTTTCTTTTTTTTTTTTTTTTTTTTTTTTTTTTTTTTTTTTGACTATGGTACAAAACCTTGACTTGCTTCTGTTACTGTAATTTTGTACTACTGAGCCTTTTATTTTTGTACCTGCAACTTGGTTAGTATCGAAATAATATGTTATGCAGCTCTGTATTTGTATTTGAAACGAAATGGGAGACTTCACTTATAGAAATACTCTCTTTATTTTTTCCTTTTTTTTCTTCTTGCCTTTTTTTCTTTCCTCTTATTTTGGGGTGGGGGGGGGGTGGGGTTGGGGGGGGGGGGGGGGGGATGGATGGTTTTTGGGGGGGGTTGTGGGGGGGGTGTGGGGGCGGGCTGTTGTTGGTGGAGGGGGGTGGTGAGGGGGTGGGGTGAGGGGGTGGGGGGTGTGTGTGTGGCGGTCGGCTCGTACCATGTCGCGCCATCATTCGGCAGTAATTCGTCGGTTGCTGCCGGCCGTCAATTTAGTGGCAATTCGGCGGCTGCTAACCGCCTTATGAGTTCGGCGGTGCTGCCGCCTATCATTCGTGCTTTTTCTTCCTAAAAAGGCTTATGTCTTTTGTTTCGGCTTTTCGACGTCATTCCTTACTTCTCTCTTTCTCTCCCTCTTCTGTGTTATCTTCCAAGAATGAAATCCCTTCTTTCCAATCAGTAAGCATGCCCGCTGGGTAGAGTCTCTCCAAAGTTGAAAAGATCAACTTGAAGAAGGTATGGCCCTCGTCCTCCTATCATTAACAGCTTAGGGGGTAGTGATCGATCTGGGAATACTTTTATGGCCTGTATCAGACTCTGGGACCCTCGGAGGCCCACGGGACGTTTTATCGGTTCGGGGCCAATGATGGAAGGAGATGTGTCGTTCCGCTTCATTTTTGAGGTTCTCTTGTTGCCTATCGTGAGGGTTGCGACCCCAACTCGCCTTTAGTAGCATGGTGTCAAGTCGGGGTCATTCGGTCATTGAAAGTTTTATTTTTCATTCAGGCAAGCCACAGCTGGGCTCATGATGTGATTCTAGACCAGAGGCGATTCTGAATGCCCGCGATCATGAGTTTTCAAGAGGTTCGTTTCGGAGATGCCAACCGATGAGGCTGAGGATGCGGGCCTTTTTATTTTGACTTACTTATCTGTTTCATTGTTTAGACAAGGATCCAGGCCGGCTCGGGTGACCTGCGATTTTTGCCCTTGGTTTCGAACAAATGACGACAATGGTTGCATTGGGGGCATTGTGCTAGCAAGAAAACCATCAGGAAGCCTCGATAAGAGCTGCTTTAGGTTTTCGAGGAACTGGACCGGTTTTCCCTCCGATTATCCTTCAGGTATCTTAATCTTCTTCCTTTCCTCTCTCCTTTTATTTTGGTTCATTCCCTTCGTAATAGAAAGGATCCATTTACTCAGGTTGGTTGAAAGAACATCTTCAAGTG